>BQNB010075732.1:1254-31373 GCA_026074375.1 Tanacetum coccineum | reverse complement strand
TTAACTTAAGGTGCTCTTCGTGTTCTTGCTTGTTCTTTGAATATATCAGAATATCATCAATAAAGACAATTATGAATTTATCCAAATGTGGTTTGCACACCCGATTCATAAGGTCCATGAATACGGCAGGTGCGTTTGTCAAACCAAATGGCATAACTTGAAATTCATAATGGCAATAACGGGTTCTAAAAGCGGTCTTCAGAATGTCTTCTTCTTGAACCCTCAGTTGGTGATAAACTGACCTTAGGTCACTCGACCCTTGAAGCTGATCAAATAAATCATCAATTCTTGGGAGCGGATAACGGTTCTTCACCGTTAGTTTATTCAATTCCCGGTAATCAATGCACATTCGAAATGATCCATCCTTCTTCTTGACAAACAAGACCGAAGCTCCCCAGGGTGAGGAACTAGGTCTTATAAAGCCTTTGTCAAATAGTTCTTTCAGTTGCTCTGACACCTCTTTCATTTCAGAAGGTGCCAATCGATAAGGCGCCTGAGCTACAGGTGTAGCACCAGGTATCAAATCGATTTGAAATTCCACTTGTCGAGTCAGAGGAAGACCCGGCAAGTCCTCAGGGAATACATCAGGAAAATCCCATACGATTGGTATGTCCTCAAGTCGCTTCTTCTCCGACTTGTCTTCTGTCTCCTTTGTATTAATGTTTGCCAAAAAGACTGGACATCCTTTTAGCATGTATTCTTGTGTTTTGGTGTACGAGATAATGTGTGCAGATGAGCCTCGTGTCCCTGGTTGCTTTCGTCATCGTGCATAATTAATGTTTCATTTCCCTAGGGGATACGAACGATCTTCTCGGCACACACAATGATTGCTTGGTACTTTACCAACCAATCCATACCAATTATAGCGTCGAAACTACCAAGTTCTACGGGCATTAAATTTATGTTGAATGGGTGGTTCAGGAGATTTAATGTGCAACCCCTAAGGATAGTGTTTAACCCAATTATTCTCCCGTCGGCTAGTTCAACGTCATAATAGTGATCTAATGCAGTTGGTGTGATATCAATTTGGGAGCTAAATGCAGTAGATACAAAACTTCTATCGGCACCAGTATCGAATAAGATAGAAGCATAGCGGTTGTTTAGAAGGAACGTACCCGTCACGACGTTGGAGTCTGGGTTTGTCCCTGCATGCCCTACCGCATACACCTTGGCTGGAGCATTGCCACCTCCAACTTGGTTACCACGGTTGTTGTTGTTCTTCAGCTTGGGACATTCCCTCTTGAAGTGTCCTTGGGCTCCACACTCAAAACAAGTAGGCTTCTGACCCGACCCAGTGCCCCTCTGATGGTTAGCATTGTTAGCATTTGCCGTACTTCTACAGTCACGAGCAAAATGGCCAACTTTGTTGCATTTGTGGCATTTAGGAGCACATGGACCATCGTGGTGATAATTTCATTTTGAGCATAGGGGTTTGGATCCCCCATATTGTTTCTTCTTAACAGTCCCTGCAGCATAAGCCCTGCCGGTGTTCTGCCTCTTGTTTTGGTGTTGTTGTTGGTTCTGAGTGTTCCTTGAGGTGTCCTCAAACTTCCTTTTACTCTCTGTCTGGCGGTCAGCAAAAGTGCGGATTCTCTTATCCATCACTTCGATTGCCATTTCAGTTGCCTCTTGCATTGTCTTAGGCTTGGATGCTACTACACTTCCGTGGATCATGTCGGGTAAGCCACCGACATATTTCTCAATCTTGTCAGATTCTTCAGGAAACATTCTACCACACAGCAGTGCCAGTTCCTGAAAACATTGGTTGTACCCTATCACATCGGTACCTTTCACTTTCAATTCCCATAATTCGACTTCGAGTTTCTTAATCTCGGTCCTTGGGCAGTACTTGTTAGTCATTTTCTTCTTCAGTTCTGTCCAGGTCATTGCATAAGCAATGCCATTACCAACAGTCCTAACGTGGGAGTTCCACCATGTTAGAGCATTTCCCAGAAGAGTACAAGTGGAGAACTTGATTAGGTTTTCTTCAGAACAATTGCTTATGCGGAACACAGTTTCCATTTTCTTAATCCATTGAGTCAATTCGACAACTCCTTCTGTGCCTTTGAAATTTAGAGGTTGGCACTTCATGAAGTCTGGGTAAGTGCACTCACGAGTGGCTCGCTCGTTTCTCCTAGCACCTGTTCCTGAATTGTGGCTGTCGACGCCATTCGTGTTCACATCACGTGCTGCTAAAACGGCAGTAACGCCTTGGTCAATCATTGCCTGAAGTTGGGCATTAGTGATACTGGTAGTGGTGGCGGCTGTTGCGGCCGGTGGTGTTTCTGGGTTTAACCTCGTGGTCCTTCTCTTTGGTGCCATTTTCTTTAATCACAAGAAAATATAATACCCGTTAAATTTTGTAAAATCATAACCATGACATGACATATGCACAATAAGTAAAGTGAGATCAAAATCAACAATGAAACTATACAACTTGAATTTTATCAAAAAGGATATAACCAAATTGACATTTATTCATAAAACAAATTTCAATTTACAGAATGCATTATACCAACCATTCACATATATTAATGGAAAACATACATGATTGGTTCAGATACAAAATGATCACAACGATTAGGTTACAAGATAAAAGAATATATACAACCTAAAGCCATACTAGCTAGGAGTTAACCATAATACTTAGTCGGCTGTACAAAATAACTAGCCATAACAGGATCTAGGAACTGCTACCAGCCTCCTCTGGTAGCTCTGGTTGTGCAGGACCTTTGGCGGGTCCCTGCTGTCTTTGTAACTCTACCATCTGAGTCTGTAGTCTCTTCACTAGCTTTAGTGTCTTAGTGAGTTGTACCTGCCTCTTGTGGTCCGCTGCCAGCATCTCAGTAATCACCGTCTGTCTCTTACGGTCTGCTGACTGTAACTCTCTAATCTCTGCCTGCTAAGCTATTACTGTGGTACGTAGCGACATAACCTGCGCACGAGCAAGGTCACTCGCATCCATGGATCGTCCCCAAGCCTCTTGGGACATCCTAGCCTCGGTCTCCATGAGTCTAGCAGTACGTGCATGTGCACGCCTATCCCTAAATAACATGTTGAGCCGACCAGCCAATAGCTGTTGCCCAGACTGCTCATCGTCCAACCTCGTATAAACCTCGTCTGTGTCCCGCTTAACCCTAGTCTCAAACTCTGTCATCCTCTGGCTAAGCTCTACCACATCAGTAACTACTAGTGTCCCTTGCATGGCCTCAACTATCTCATCCCAAAAGTCAGTAATCCTATATCCAATATCTCTCTCTAGATCATGCCTGATATCCACCTATCTATAGGTGGCAACCAAAACCATAGTCTGCCCTGCGACCTCCAGCTTGTTCTAGCCAGCCAGCCACGCAGAAGACTGAATCTTGCTCTACGATCTTGTATCTAGGACTAAGAGCGATACCTAACCTCTTTCGAGGTGGTAAGGTAACCTTGTGTCTGTCTCAGTAAAGAGTAAATGCAAAGGTGGTGTCCCTGATGATGGTGCATCGGGTTTGGTGTGGGAGAGTATGATGGGTGGTGGTAATGGTAGTGAATGGGAAGTAGATGCGGCCTCGGCTCTCAGCCGGATCATAGCAGCTTGATAGCCCAACTGACAAATAAGACTAGCAGGTGGTGATTAAGATAAGACAAGTACTGGTGATGATACTGGTAGTGGTGGTGAGGGAATCTGAGGTAGTGGTGGTGATACTGGTAGTGGTGGATAAGGTATCTAGGGAAGTGGTGATGACCATGGGGAAAGTGGTGATGATGGTGGAGTAGATATAGCGAGAAGTCTGGCAACCTCTGCATCAGACCAAACTGTGTAGGTTTAATGGAGTATGGAATTGAAATCCTAGCTGTTTTATTGCGATATCCTCGTCCTCGTCCTCATCATCGGCATCATCTCCGGAAGGCTCCTCCTCCTCCTCATCATCATCATCCCTATCAGCAGGGTAGTCAGCTGGATCCTCCTCGGGATCCTCATCATCATCAGCCTCCGGCTCCTCCTCCGGATCAGACTCAGGAACATATCCTGGTGAATCTGCAGTGGGTGAGGCAGCAGCAGGCAGTGGCTGCTCCTCGGCCGGGAGTATCTCATCCTCCAGTGGCATGTACTCAGGGTACATCGGCTCAGGAACAAAGTCCAGTGGGGGTGGTGACTGCGGCTCCTCGGGGCCAGGCATGTAGTCAGGCGATGGTGGAGCCTGATAAGCAGCCGCTATGTAAGCATATGGGTCCTCTGGCATCACAGGTGGTCCGTCGACTCCTGGTGAGCCCACATCTGATGAATCCTCAAATGGACTCGACACCTGCGTGTACGTGACTGTGGAATCTTCCGAATCCGACATCGTAATATCTGAAAATCAAAAAGTAGCTTACATAAGTATTTAGTATAAGACCCTTATAGTAATATACATATTATATTATAACACGTATATCAATCATGAATGCATCTAGTCTAACCAACTAATGCAGCAACTAGTATATGCATGTATGTATGCATGTATATCCCGTGCAACCCCTTTTGCACTAAAGCAATGTTTTGAAAACGGTTATAGTCCAGCAAAACATTTTTGACCTGGTTCTCTATAACCTTGGCTCTTGATACCAATCTGTAACACCCCCAAAATGGCTCGCAGCGGAATATGAGTCAGGGGGCGTGTTACTTCATAGATCAACAACACAAGATATATATAGAACGACCATTAAAAGTCGTAAAAACGGATACATTGGATTTTAGCAAATATCTGTTACAAAAAGCCCGAAGCTTAACTTGTTCGACATTAATAGTACAAAGATACTAGTTCATAACACATTTTCCCAAAAACATATGCAACCAAATCTTTAGCATGATATCCCAAAACATATAATCACCAATGTATCCCAGCACCTCGTGCCTATTGACCTCCTGAAAAACATTGCTTTAAAACGTCAACAATAATGTTGGTGAATTCATAGGTTTAATAAATCGTATAATGCAGGACCACAAGATCACCCATTTGTATGATAATGCAACAGATGCAGACATCACATAAATGCAATTACGTTCGCCCTAAGCTCACGACACTGAAGCTCGACAATATATTGCAATGTAAAATTGCCCACAAAGCCCGTATAGATGTTCTAACCCGCAACATCCCCAGTCCGACATGGTAAACGTTCATTATCCGGCATACCGGCACAGTGAGCATGACTCACCCGAACGGAGATGTCAATCCCAAATAGATCTATTTATAACATTCGCGCTTACCCTCTAGGTAATTAACCAGTTCATGATAATGGGCTCAACTTGGGTTATCGCTACTTAGGCAACACGTAATCATAATATAAAATTTACCACTTGTGTCCAAAGTATAAAACATCGCATGTTTCTAACCCCAAAAACTTATAAATCAAAATCATTTAAAACATGGGGCTATGAACTCACCTTGAGTTAACCAGTTGTGTCCAAAGTATAAAACATCGCATGTTTCTCACCCCAAAAACTTATAAATCAAAATCATTTAAAACATGGGGCTATGAACTCCCCTTGAGTTCCGTATATCAAATAATTCACAGACAATGCGTCACGGTAACAACCAAAAGCAACCTAATCAAACATAGGTCGTATAAGCACTACGCATTTCAAATAACTACTACCATATATAATTCTATATAGCCACATCACCATCTAATCGCGTTTGTAAAAATGTATTTATAAAGTTAAAACGTTTATAAATAAACCCTTAGTAAAAACGGCGTAAAATGCACGTTTCAAGTCCGTTTGGTATGTTCCTTACGTCCACGCTTTCGTATTAAGACGATGTATCAAAATATGACATTTTTATGTTTTGAGTCCACTTATGAACAGTACTTACTGTTCACATCAGTTATAAATTAATTTATATAATTTTACTAATCGTAAAAACCCATAAATGTAATAACTTATTCGTTTTAAACCCGATTTTAGCGATTCCTTCGAGCACGTCTTTGTAATTGATAGGAGTGTCAAAATTATCACATTTTATAATTTTGGGTCTGCTGATGAATAGTAATTTTACTGTTCATAGTTTATAAAATTACTTTTATAAACTTTAATTATCGTAAACGCTGTATGTTATTCGTTTTAGCTCCGTTTTTAGTGATTCTTTCGAGCACTTTATCGTAATTGAAATCTCTATTTATTTATGAGGTTTACAAATTATATGTTTCTGTCATGAATAGTAACTTTTATAAAAATAGTTTTATAAAAGTATTTTTATACATTTTAAGTATATAAACTCGCGTAATTCATAACTTCTTCGTTTTTAATTGAAAATTTACGTTTCTTATTGTTTTGGAATCCTAAAAATATGTGTGATTTAATAAAAATATCAAACCTTCTGTTTGTAAAAATTTTATAACAAGTTTTTATAAAAATTCTTTTATAACTCCGATTATTATCGTAAAACTCGTAAACTACGTATCTTTTTCGTTATAAATCGGTTTTTTAAGTTCTTTACATATTTGGAATCGTCATGAGGTGTACTATCTTTATAAAACATAATATGGCTGTTTTAAAAGTAGAACCAAAACAGTCCATAGTATCAAGAGCACAAGTCATTGCAATACTTTCACTTGTAACTTATTAAGTAAACTTTAGAAACCCTAATTTTGTACATACACTTTATATACTTAAACCAACATGGTACAACACTTATATATCCATTTTAACATGATATAACCAACAACATACCATATGTAAAAGTGTACAAATCCATAATCACAAGTAAAAATATGTTTTACATGATTAAAAGCATCCTAATGGTGATTTCACTACATAGAACTTATATACACATAAAATGATAAATGTAAAGACATAAAGAGTCTTAGATAACCTTAATGAGATGTAGGGTGATGATCAACAAAATCCAAACCCTTGTTTAGATGAAAAATCCAAGCTTACACAACTTGAAAACCCTAGTTTTCAAGAAAAATCCTAGCTTCCACTTTCTTGCTTCAAAACTTTTAAAGGTTTAATCAAACCTTTAAAACACCTTGAGGTATCTTAGATATGATGTATGTGTGCTTGTATGGTCTTGTAAAATCAAGCTATGGATTTATTATAGGGGTGTTTGTTTGCCGTAGCAACAAGGAGAGAAAAAGGGAGAGAAAATGGTGGTTTTTCTTTAAGTGTTTTGTGTTGTGTGTTCTATCTCTTGCTATACATGATCTTATACACTCTTGCCAAGTCAAGGGAACACTTAGAGCAAAATAAGGAAAGTACTTAGTCATTGGTCCATTTCACTATTGAAGCAAGTAAGAAAATTAAACCATGGTTCCTAAAAGTAGGGATTATGCTATGAAAACAAGGAGTGATGTTTTTCTATGATATTTTCTTGCATTCTAAAGACCATATCCGGCCCTATGTGCATATACATAAGATATTTATGTAGTTTTTGAGTATTGGGTATAATCGTGGGTATTTGTTGAAGCGTAGAAAAGTTCTGGTGGTTCTAGGAATGCCTAAACGTATTTTATCGCGAAACGTAACCAATTTATGTAACCAATAAAAATAAAGATGAACAAAGTTAATAATTATTCTCCAAATAATTACTTAACACTTGCTTGACGTAAACGTTTAATTGTTTGATGCCCGTTTACATTGAACGATAATTTTTAGCTTACGCGATTTAACTTAACACTTTAAAATTTTCAAGCAAACACGTACATCACTAAAAATTAGTAACGAACTTATTGACGTCATAAATTACCCTAAAACACGGGGTGTTATAAGTTTAGTTTAGCTTAAAGTAGTCTTAAAAATTAGTTTGTTAAAGTTTTTAAGTAGTAAGACTCATTTTTAAGGTTTTGAGGAGTTGTGGTTTGAAACTGTTAAGTTATAGCTTATTCTAGTTGCTTATTTGATTGTGCTTTTCTTATTATTGCTTTTGTGAAGTTTTTGTGTTTATTCATGTGTTAAAAGAGGTTAGAAACAAAGCTCTAAAGCCTGCAATTGTTGTTTTAAGTTTTTGCCAAAACTGTCATAAATTGTTAAGTTTTTTAAAAATTTGAGAAATTGCTTTTTCAAATGTTTAATATTGCTTATCCTGAATTTCAAACTCATTTTTGAGTGTTGATTATTGTTCTTTGAGGTCTACAGTCAATCTGTTTGTAGGTTATATGTTTATAAGAATCTGTTTGTTTGCTTATTTTTAAGCTCAAAATTGTGGTTTTGTTAAGATTGCAAAAGTTATCAAAAATTTGTCTAAGTGTTGAGTCAGTGTGAGATAGCCTTTTCATGAAGCTTTTTAAGTGCTTATTTGACTTTCAAAATGCTTTTTATTTATTGCTTATTGTAGCTTTTTGGACACTCTTTCTAGTGGTATAAGCCACTAAGCCATAAGGATCCTTTTGCTAGCTTATTTTTAAGCTAGAAAAGTCCCTGTTGGCCTTTTTGCTTATCAGTTTTGGCCAAAAAGCTATTTGCTTATTTAGGCTTATTAGCTTATTGCTTTTGCTTATTCTAGGTTTAGTTTAGCTTATTAAGTTAGATTAAGCCCATTTTAGCTTATTCTCTTTAGTTTAGAGCTTATTTGAGCTTATTTGCATCTTAGCTTAAAAATTCCTTAAGTTTTAAAGCTTTTTAAGTTTTTTGTCATTCTAGCTTATTATAGTTGCTTATTTTTTATCTTAAGAGCTTTTTAAATATGACTTTTTATCTGTTTTAGCTTAATTCTCTTTTTGGATTGCTTATTTGAGCTTAAAAAGTCCAACAGTTAGCATTTTCATAGCTTAGTGAAGTTAGGCTTATTCTGTCTTTCTTAGCTTATTTGTGTGCTTATTTGTGGTTTATAAAAAAAAGTTGTTTTTACAAAAATTGCTTATTTGTTGCTTTTATAAAAAGTTGTAAAAAAATGGAATTTGCAAAAACATTTGGGAGTAGGGGAAGCCCCGGGTGAGCAAGGCTCGAACCCGGGACCTCAACCCCACAACCAAACGTTTTACACACAACACACTCTACCACTTGCCCTAGGGTCTTTTTCGTTTTATGTTTGCATAATTAAATCTTTATAGTAGTTTTAGGCCTATTAGCTTATAAGTCGTTTTTTGGCTTATTTCACTGCTTATTTGATAAGCTGTTTTTCCCCACTTATTTTTCTTAGATTCTATATTGTTCAATCTACTTTTGCTAATTTTTTTAGAATTTTTATAAATAGTTTAGTATTTTTAAACATTTAATTTCATTAAAATCATTTTTAATTCATAAAAAATTATAAACAAAGTCAAAAAAATATAATTCTTTTTTAGAAAATTTTCTTTTAACATTTAGAACCTAGGAAAATTGGATTTGCTTTCGTAGGGTTAAAATTGCAAAATTTGATTTTTTAAAGAACGGGATTGAATCCCGTTCATGTTTTTAGTGTTTTTAAGCTTAAATATTTCCTGTTTTTGGTCTAGTTTTCTTTGTCCTCGCTTTTTAGTTAATTTAGACTTAGAAAAACCAAAAAGATCATTTTAGGACTTAAGTTTGATAATTTAGGGTTTTAAAGTCCCCTTTAGGATTCCCGTTTTGCATTCTTAGTTAAAATTTGTCTTGCCTTAATTGTTTTTTAAGTTTTGCCTTAATTTTCCCATAGTTTTAGATAACCAATCATAATCTTGTTCCATTCAAGCATCGATTCTCAAAACGACTCTCGACTTTCAATTGCATTCCTCGTTGGAGAAACGACCCGGGAATCATACTCCCGAATTACTATAATTGTGATTTTTTTATTCTTACCCTTATATTATATATTTATATATTTATAAGTATATTTTATATTTATATTATTTATATATATTTATAAAAAGGTGTAGATCAATATTAATCACCTGTACACCATGTTACGGCTAGGATGTTTGTCCGAGCTCAAACACCCATATCACTTCCTTCAGATACAGAGGTTGCCAGACTTCTTGCCATACCTACTCCACCACCATCACCACTCTCTCCATTGTCATCACCACTAACCCAGATACTATCACCACCATTACCTGTATTACCTCCACCACTACCTGCTAGTCCTACTTATCATTTGGGATATAGAGCTGTTATAATCCGGTTGAGAGCCGAGTCACCATCTACTTCCCATCCACTACCACTACCATCACCTATTGTACTTCCACATACCAGGGCATCTGTGGCCATGATGAGAGCTTGTAGGATCCCGATAATCACTTCCACTTCATATAACGAATCACGAATCGATCAAGAAAATAGTGAGAGTTGATTTTCTAGAGAGAGAAAGAAGAGAGAGAGAGTTGAGAGAGAATATAGAAAAGTGAAATATTATAGGACTCGGGCTCGAGTTTTGCTTGGGATTAAACCTGAAACATATACCATATTAGATTAACTATCAAGCTCGATTCCCGATACTTTCCTATTACAACGTTAACTAATTGATTGACAGAGACTAACATTCATAATGGACGAACTTCATGTTCGACTCAATATTTTGAGGCTAACAATCTCCCCCGAAGTGAGTTCATTGAAGACACTCCTTCATGAGATCAATGAGATTGCTTTTGTCGTTAAGCTCATGTGGTCTTGGTCTTTCTCTTTGTTAGAAAGTATCGGCCATTTCCAATTGTAAGTATCTTAGCGCCGTAGCTTTTATTTTGTATCTATGTCCCCAGGTTAAGCAGTCTAGCCCCAGCATGGAAAGCCCGTTAAGGCCTATGGCCACCATCATACGACTACAATATTACACCTCTCCCATGCCTTGGGAGAGGTGGTTGGTTGGTTATTGTCATTTCACTTTTCAATATATCATCTTTCATGTTTTCTTACTTTCTCTCATAAGAACAAAACCTTCCTTCCACTCACTTCATCTCTCTAATTCCACACAAATGTTTATCATAGATTCCTATATGTCGTCAATTGCTATCAGACGCCATGGAGTGGAGTGTTTTTATTTTTTATATGTTTGTCTCTTTTGATCTTTGTGTTCGCAACCTTTACAAATGAACAAAATCTTGACATTTACAATTTTTGCTTAAAAACCTAAGTTGTTATTTTTCTTGTTCTATAGGGTTAGTACACTAAGTTTTAAAAATATTTTTTGCAAAAAACCAATCAATAAATGTCTGTCTTTTTGATTTGAAAATTTTGGTTTCGTCATAGTTATAACCAAACTTAGTCGTTTTAGTTGAAACCGAACGAGTTGATTTTAGTTGGAACCAAACGAGTTGTTATTAGTTGGAACCAAACTAGTTATGTGAGTTAGAACATAACTAGTCAATCTGTGTTGGAATCGAACTAGTGAACCAAACTAGTGGAACCGATCTAGTTTGTTTGTGTTGGGAGTGAACCGACTAGTAACCGAACCAGTTTTTTTTGGAAAAACCGATCTAGTATGGATGTGTAGAATCTGAACAGTTATCTTCGAACCCATCGAACCGAACTAGTCTTTCTGTTTGACAACTGAACTAGATAACCGAACCAGTGGAACCGAACTAAGTCGTTATGTTTTGACAAACCGAACTAGTTATCGTAACCCTCGTGGATATCAAACTATTCTTTTATTTGACAACCGAACTAGATAACTCTGAACCAGTGGAACGAACTTGTCATTCTTTGACTACCGAACAAGTTTAATCGTTGGGCAACCGAACTAGTCATAACCTCCTTTGAAAACCGAACCTAGTTCAAAACTATCAAAACCTTAAATTTCTAAATAAATACTGGTTATTCTTAGACTATGTATAATCCCGTGAAACTTTAAATTGTTTTTCTCGGTTTTGTCGAGAAATCTGTAAAATCCGTGTAGTTTTTCAAGAATTACTTCAAGACTCACAACCACATGCAAACACAATTTCTTTCTACAGAACCGACAGAACAATTAGTAATCTTTTTGATACCACTTTAGACAATGACGACTTTGCTGATAAATTACTTCTCTAGCGTTGGTGACAAGAACCACCGATGCTTGAAAAACATTTGTATGATTCATGGAAAAGGCAAAAGGAACTTTATTGATGAATAAGACCACATTGGTAGAAGATCCTAGCTTCATTGAAACAGGTCCACTCGTCGGAATCCATCAATCACAGTAGATGGTGCACAGACTTAAAGGAATATACTGAGCTCACCCTGTAGCAAGTCATCCAACTGTTGTGAACATCAAAGCAATTTATATCATTCTTCAAGGCCTTCCAACAGAAATCTATGCTCTTGTGAGGCCAACATCGTATAGCCAAGCCTTTGGGAGAAATTAAACTGCTCATAAAACAAGGAGTACATCGTTTAACAAAGCAAGAACGAGATGTAAGTTGTACGATGATTTTGATAAATCACTTACAAAAAAGAGAGTCGATACACGAGTAACTACTTAATTCCACACTATCTAACTCAGTGATAGAACATCTAACCAATCCATCTGGAGCCAATTCAAGTTAAATACCAAGTTTTCTAACACACTTCCTGATAATAAGCAAATTCGTCACGATGTTAGTTGGTCAAGAAGACTTTGTATACTACCAATGTTGATCAGCTCATGCTTATCTTGGAACAACAATGAACAACATGCAAATGAAAGTCGTTGAAGTCATGAACGAAACTCCGATCCTCTTACTTATAGTTGCATCTCTATCCCAAATAAGTCAGTCAACATTATTCAAACTCATCAACACACTTACCAAAACACTCAACCATTCAACCACCACTTCAACATATCCATCTCCACAGTATGGTTCACCTTATCAGTCACAACAATCCTTCTAACATCATCAATCATCAACACCTCTTTCAGTAACTTATCCATCCTATGATTTTCAAAATTTCCCCCCCAAAAATCAGATTCTCCACAATGTATATTCTCCATCATCATCCATCCCTAAATTGGAATAATCCTCCCCTAAATAACCAACAATCTGTAATTTTTATCCCTCACCAAGACTAGGGCTAATTGTTCTAGAATGTTTCCCAGAGCTAGGGTGATGATCCCATTGATGTCATCGAATCACATGATTCAATTTTGACGTGCAGTCTTGTCTCCTCCCGCTATCCTACAACCAATCTAATCAACCTGAGATAACTCGTCTAACCTAGGCAACAACTTACATCAATAAGGATAGATGTTACACTACAACATTCAGGGGAAGACACACTTCTTTTGCTGCTGGGACTGTCTCAGGACTTACACTCCATGAGCACAGTGGAAGCAATTCATGGAAAATAACAGGGACGGTTTGATTTGTCCTACAACTGCAAAGGGGAGGCCCAAGTCTAGACAGTGACCCTACCCAAGCAGACAAAAAGGGATGATTATGGTTAAGGAACGAAGTTAGTTGCTGTATAGATGCTCAAGCACATGGTCAAATTCTAAATGAGGAGGAACTAGCTTTTTTGGCAGATCCAGATATTCCTGAAGGTCAAAGCACACAGACTGTCATTACTCACAATGTTGCTTATCAAGCTGATGATTTGGATGCATATGACTCTGATTGTGATGAACATAACACTGCCAAAGTTGCTCTCATGGCAAATTTATCTACTATGGTTCAGATGCTCTTTCTGAGGTACACAATCATGATCATGTAATAATGATATGACTATCAAGTTGTGCAGGATATACTGTTTCAGACACGATCAAATTTGTGAACCATTTAGAGACTAAAATAACTAGTGATAGCAATATCATTCCTTATTCTTAGTATCTGATTGAATCACAATAGGTAGCTGTTCAAAATTCTAATTCTTCTACACAACAAGATGATTTGATATTATCTGTGATTGAACAGCTTAAAACCCAAGTAGCTAATTGTACCAAGACTAATCTGGAAAATAAGAGTGTCAATGATACCTTAACTGCTGAGCTTGAAAGATATAAGGAACAAGTTAAAGTTTTGAAAGAAGGACAAAATATTGACTTAAGGAATAAGGATAACATTTCAGATTCATGTGCACAGTCTGTAGAGATTGATCTTCTTATACAAACTCTTTCAGAACATTTAAAAGAAAAGAATCTTATTTACAAACGTTAACTCTCTAAAAAATGATTTAAGAAAGAAGAATCTAGGAACCATTGATAGACGAAATAGCACTATAAAAGCAGATCAAACATCTAGAAAATATTGTTTTAAAGAGACAATCTGCACAAACAGTTCACATGTTAGGAAACCTCAGTTTTTCACAATGATTACATACCTCTAAACAAGCTTTAGGTTTCAACAATCCCTTCTAATGCAAGAAAGCTCAGCAGTCGAAACCAAAGCTATATGTTGGTGATATTATTGTTCAAACTAATCCTATTGTGATTTCTGACTCAGAAGAGACCTTAGCACTTGCTGAAGAGAGTCTCGTTCCAAAATGCTCTTAAACCATTAAGGATATACTGATGTTAGAAAACAAAAGCAAGTTGATACTCAAATCCGATAGATTATGCCAGCTCTTAACCAACTTTATAAAGATTTTTCAACATGATTTGTTCCACAAACTGAATTATCTGCTGAACAAGCCTTTTGTCTCAAATTCTATGAATTCCTTCAGAACCAACTTTCTATTAACCCACCAATGTTGAGTTCCAAAAGAACTCCTAAAGTCAGCATAGTTAACACGAGTTTTGTTAGAAACTAAACACCATCTTGCTAACTTTGATGTTAGTCATAAAAGGACCACACCCACAAACTATCACGAGGGTTTCGTGGGGTTTCGAACATACCAAAGCTTGTTTTAGGGCACTAAAATAGTTCCATTTGTACAAAGCCTGAAGGACTTATTTATGCACATTCAACAACATTTGGTTATGAACTTTCTGAAGTCAAGATGTCTTTCTATCAAATGGAACAGGCTGTGGAAACAACATCGATTGAGTCTTAACAACATTTGAAGTATCGAGATGAAATCATGTTTTGAACAAAAATGAACGACTCTTGGAAACAAGTACAAGAGCAAAGATATTGTGAACCTTTTATAATAAAATAGGCGAACTCTTTGTGGATAATGATTCTGTGCATGTGCGTGAATGTCCAAAGTGTCTCAAACTATGTGACTGAGCCTCAACAGATTGTTGAAAAAAGAAACTTACGATAAACAGTCAAAGTTTTACCATTCTTGAAAAACATTGCATCTCTTTAAAAGTTGACACTCAACTTAAACAGGAAATTTTTCAAAGGGAAAATCCTGTTTCTAATCAAAGTGTTCTAAGTTTTGATCAATTGTTTGAATTAAATGAATTGAAATCTCAGTCTCAAGAGAAAGACACGGTAATTAAGAAGTTGAAACAGAGAATTTAATCTCTAAGTGGGAAAATGGATAAGGATAAGATCAAACAGGACTTCGAAGAGATTGAAACCCTTAATATTGAATTGGATCATAGGGTGACAAAGCTTATTGATAAGAACGAGCATTTGAAATAGACCTATAAGCAAATTTATGACTCGATTAAACCAGCACGTATTCAATCAAAAGAACAATGTGCTAAGTTAATTAGTCAAGTCAACTTAAGGTTTATGGAAATGTCTTGATTTAAATGCAAGTCTCAGGAAACCTTGGGCAATGTACACACACAAGGAGGAATTAAGGAAACCTAAAGGAAAAGCCCTAGTTGATAATAAATGTTTCAAACGCACCCTATGATCCATAGTTGCATCAGTAATGTGGAACAATAAATCTAAATTGTTGAATACAATACAGCCTCACTCTGCCTATCTTAAACATTCTCAGGAAAAAGTCACAGTTCTTAGGGATCTAGTCGATCATATTAAAACTAATTATCCCTTAGATCCACTCTTAGAATCTGCCGGTAAGTATACTAAACTAATTTAGGAGATGATTTCTAAAATTAGTAAAACTTGTCCTAGTATCAACAATTCTGGAGAACAATTAGTGGTTGTAACCCCGATAACAAAGTCAAACAAGTATAGATTCACTGAGCCCGTCACATCCTCAAGAAACACAAAAATAGCCCATACCTCAAACCTAGCTTCTAACAAACCTATGTTGTCTTCTACAGGAGTAAAACAGTCTACTAGTGCTAGCAGATCACAGCCTTCAGGCAATACAAAGAAAGATAAGATTCAGCAAACACAAAGTAGAATTCTGAAGAATAAAGTAGAAGCCCACCCTAAGGAAAGTTAAATCTAGTTTGAAAAATAACAGAATCATGTTGTTGAGACCGAAAGGAACTGCCCTGTGCAGCATACCAACTTAATGCGAATTCTGACTGGTTTTAAAATAATAAATTTAATTTTAATAAAATGTGTAAATTGTAATTTTGCATGCTTTCTGATAATCATGATTTGTGTGTTCTTGATTTTATCAATAATGTGAATGCTCGTGCTAAATCTAGATCTGTTAAGAAAAATTCAAAGAGAAAGTTTGGAAACCAACAGGAAAGGTGTTTACCAATATTGGATATATCTGGAGACCTACTGGTCGGACCTTCACTATAGTAGGAAATGCGTGCCCTTTAACTAGGATTACCACAACTACTGAAGTGCCCCTTAGGAAATCATCTGCTCTAGATAATAAAACACCTAAACCTTGTTGTCACGTTGGTTTACTCAAGGAAGCCTAGGAAGTCTAAAACTAGTGTTCCTATTAACAATTATAAGGTTATTAAATCTGTAACTGCTAACATTCGAACCCAGTCAATCCGGGGATCCAAAGTTTTTTCCAAAGTTCCATCTTCCTCTCTTTGATAAATTTAGGTGTCCAAATTGTCCTCTGGTATTTGGAATCTGGCTGCTCCAAGCATATGACCGAAGATCGCTCTCAGCTCACCAATTTCGTCAATAAGTTCTTGGGTACAGTCAAATTCAGTAATGATCATGTAGCAAAGATTATGGGTTTAAATGAAACTGGGGGGTCAGATTGGGAATTTTACATTATCAAGGGTTTATAAACGTTTAAGATGTGCATAATCTACTCCTGTGGATAATTTTGTGATTATAACTTCGAAGTTGCGTTTCATCAACACACCTGCTACATTCGCAATCTAGAAGGTGTTGATTTATTAACTGGATCTCGAGGACAATCTTTATACACTATCTCTTAGGGATATGGATGGCGTCTCTCCTATCTGCCTCTTGACAAAGGCCCTAAAACCAAGTCTGTTATGGCATCGGTCCCATCTCTCTCATTTAGAAACTTCGGAGCTATTAATCATCGTGCCAACCATGGTCTTGTTCGTGGTCTCTCCCTAAATCAAGTTTGAAAAGGACCATTTGGTACTGCATATGCATTAGGCAAGAGCACGAAGAAACCCCACAAACCCAAATCTCAGGACACCAATCAAGTATCTGTTACACATGGATCTGTGTGGACCAATGCATGTCGCGAGTGTCAATGGAAAAAAGTACATCCTTGTTATTTTCGACGATTACTCTCGATTTACATGGGTAAATGCTTAAAAAAAAAAAAGGAAAAAAAAAAAAAAAAAAATATCAAAAATGAAGCTTCCAACTTTTATATCAAATTTTGAAGATGATTTCTAATACGACTTAAGGAAACCGTACTGACGCAGCAGAACAGATAATGGAACTGAGTTTTAATAGACAATTCGTGAAAAATATGAGAAGGTTGGCATCTCTCAGAAACATCTCTGCCCGCTCTCCATAGCAAAACGGTGTTGTTGAAAGACGAAATTGTACTCTAATTAAAGCAGCCCGCACTATGTTAATTTATGCAAAAGCTCCTTTATTTCTATGGGCCAAAGCGGTTGCTACAGCCTGTTATACCCAAAATTAGTTCCATGATACGCCATCGACATCTGTAAAACACCATACAAACATCTGCACAACAAACCTCCACGACCTATTGAATCTTCAGTGTGTTTGGTGCACCTCTGCTAACCAACGCATGATAGCGCGAACTTGGACAAGTTTACAACCGAAGGCCGATATAGGAATATTATTCATTGGTTAAAGCACCAACGAAGAAGCATTCCATATTTACTCTCAGACGTACAGACGAATTAATTACAACATTCACGTTGACTTCTTGATGAGCTGACTGCGATGGCTTCTAACACAAGCAGTTCAAGACAATGCACTTCATGAAATGACTACTTGCAACAATCAGTTCATGAGCTCACCAAACCCTTATCCTTTAACGAAAAACCGTTATTATCCAACCTTCGGTGAACTGACTGGGATAATGCTAATTTAGTCGTTGTTGATAATTTCTCAATCCTTCACCTAAGTGTTTATCATCTAGCTCCTGAAGGTTGATTTGCTCCTACTTATGAAGTAATTGCTCAGTTCTGCTGACTCAAACCGATCTGACCTTCATAAACTACAGTTGTCTAAGATGCCACCATCTCCAAGTTAATTCTCAAACAACCACCCAAAACTGAACCACTGTCATTCGATCGATGTTGATATAAGATTAATCATGGATATTTCCAGTTTGCACATAGAGGTAATTAACCATACTTCGAGTGTTCCAATTCTAACGAAGTCTCCTTTTGGATCAACCTTTAACATCGGACACTATCATACGAATTGTGCACCCCTGATCACAAAATTTCTGAACACAATAGCAATCTGGACTATGGAAATCATCTTCCACTTCTGAAAACATACACGAATTGAACTCGCTAGACCAGTTTCCACTCGGCTATAATTACATAAACAAGCTCTGTTCTGTTAGTACGATGCTTTCCTTAGTGCTGTTGAACCCAAGACATATAAAGATGCTTTGACTCAAGCTATTGATGAATAGCATGCAAGAAGAACTCGAATTTGAGTTTGAACGACTTGAGGTATGGGAGCTCATACCCCGACTAGACAAAGTTATGGTAATTACTTTGAAATGGATCTACAAAGTGAAACAAGAAGAACTGGGAGGAATTTTAAAGAACAAAGCTCGATTAGTAGCCCGTGGTTACCGTCAAGAGGAGGGAATCGACTTTGAAGAGTCTTTTGCTCTGGTTGCAAGATTAAAGGCTATAAGGATTTTTCTCTCGTTTGTTGCTCATATGAACGATTGGTCGCTACCAAATGGAGATACTAGAGGACGGCGTTTTCTTAGAATGGTCATCCTCGGGAAGATATTTATGTTAGCCAGCCGGATGGGTTCGTGGATAAAGATAACTCTAATCACGTGTATAAGCTAAAGAAAGCTCTTTATGGGTTGAAACAAGCTCCATACGCATGGTATGATATGTTGTCTTCATTCTTGATATCCCAAGACTTCTCCAAAGGTTCAGTGGATCCTACATTGTTCATCCGTAGGGAAGGCAAGGAATTACTTAAGGTATAAATATATGTCGATGATATTATCTTTGCTGCTTCTACACCTGAACTTTGTGACCTATTTGCTAAAATCATGTGTTCAAAATTTAAGATGTCAATGATGGGAAAAATCTCATTTTTCTTAGGATTACAGATTTCTCAAAATCCTAGAGGCATCTTTATTAACCAACAAAATTGCCCTTGCATCTTTAAAGAATACGGTTTTTGACTCTTTGCAACCCAGTGGATACTCCAATGGTAGAGAAATCCAAACTGGATAAGGATAAAGAAGGGAAAGCCGTAGATCTGTCACACTATCATGGTGTGATTAGCACCTTCCTTTATCTTACAGCTAGTAGACCTGACCTACAATTTGCTATATGCATGTGTGCCCGGTATCAGGCTCGGCCTACCAAAAAACACTTAAATGACGTAATAAGGATCTTTCGGTATCTAAAAGGAACATACATCGGGTATATGTATCCGAAGGATTCTTCGAATTGCTCTAAACAGCATTTTGCAGATGCGAAAATCATGCAGGTTGTCAAGATACACACCGTAGCACTTCTGGTAGTATGCAACTTTTGGGTGATAGACTTGTTAGCTGGTCGTCTAAAAGGCAGAAAAGCGATGCGATATCCAGTACAGAAGCTGAATATATTGCTTTGTCCGGCTGTTGTGCTCAAATCCTTTAGATGAGATCACAACTTATCGACTATGGCTTTGGATTCAATAAAATTCTAATGTACTGTGATAACAACAGCGTTATTGCTTTATGCTGCAACAACGTTCAACATTCCAGATCCAAGCATATAGACATCAGATTTCACTTTATCAAGTAGCATGTTGAGAATAAGGTGATCGAACTTTTACTTTGTCAATACGATATCAACTGGCGCAAACATCTCACTAAAGCTATTGTGTCCGAAAAAGAATTAAATTTCTGATCACAAGCTGGGAAAGCGTGGGAATGCGGAGTTTTACGCCAGAAACTCTGAAACAATTGGCAGATGAAGTTGATGAATAGTGGTGGTACCTATTCAAAATATATATATTAAACCATAAAAACCAAAAAGATTTTTTATTTTTCAGAAATTTTTTATAAAAACAAAATACAAAAATATAAAATTCATAAAACCAAAGAAAAAATTCAAAAAATAAGAAAAATATAAAAAGAGATAATAATGGCATGTCTTCTGAAAATCAATAACATTTACGATCTTAGAAATGTCATTCAATAATGATACGAGGCTGTAAATGAAGTTCCAGCAGAAGTTCAAATGTTTTCAAAACATGCCAAATGGCTTGCTATTATTTCAGATAGCAACCCGGTCATCATCTTAAAGGCAAGTATTTCAAAAAGAAAACTTGACCTCTCAACGGGAATTTATTCTCGGGCATGTCTACTTTATGACCATGCAAAGGTTTGTGTTTACTTTGCAACACAACTCGTGCTTCCTATATCAAATAAATGTACGTGTTAGTGCATTTCTTTGTTAAAATAATAGAAATCTTATTTTTATTGGTAAAAAGTTGTCTTCACAATTAATCAGTGTTTTCAGTAATCACAAAAAGATTTTCAAAGACAATTCGACCACTCAAACAATGACAACGGCTATTTATATAGAAAACGGGTCATTATTTGAGGGGGAGAAAGCGTCAACAAATAAATCTTTTAAAAAGGTCTTTTAAAATAAGTTACGGAATAAACGGATAAAATTTTTGATAATCACGGATAACAATTTAAAGGGGAGTTAATTTGTATTAGCTACAAGGGCTTTAGATGTCATTTGTTTAAAACTTTATAGACTTATTTGCAATTTGAGACTTAGTGAATTCAGGCTTTAAACTACATTCGATCAATATTTCTAACACTTCATAGTATTAAAAGACTTAGGAATGTTTGGAAATAATCACATAGTTTTTTAAAAGCCTTGAAGTTAATTCTCACAAGATAGATTTAAGCTTATCAATTTTTTGAACACAATCTCTAGTATATTTGCGTACTAGGTTTTGCTAATTCTGGGGTATCGAAACCAGCAAAGGGGAAGGAATAGATATACAAGAAAGATAATGAGTACACGTGATAGAATTCATACCTTATTCTCATTTTAGGTCATTCCGGGAAGACAAATGTCATAACCGCAGAGAAAATCAGTGTTTAACTTGTTACTTTCGGGTGCACTATTTCAACTACATGGGGGAGGAGATATCTCGTGATTTCAAGTACGCATCATTTAAGATAATAGGGGAAAGTGTTGTAAGAATATTTATTCTAAGCGTGAGAAGATTGGTTACCGATTCAATAAATGATTCCTCAAATGGTTAATCACTAAGCTTATTTTTTTGAAGAGAGTAGAATTAGTTGACAAAAGAGGTACACATAGGTTTGATAAGTATGATGATTCCTTCAGTATTATGCAGAAAGAAATGAGTACATTTGGGACTTAGTTGTTATCATTTCGACTACTTAGAGGGAATAATTGTGACATCCTGGACTTAGTTGACTTTGGTGTTTCAATTTATATCATCACTATCATGTAAGGAGAAATTCGGACATCCGGGACTTAATTGACTTTGGTGTTACGGTTTTGAATTAATTGTGTACTTCAGATATTTGAGCTTTTTACATCAAGAGTGCTTGACGCGGCTTGCAAGAAAGTTTTGAATCTACTCAAGAAAGGATTGTTGATTTAGGGGGAAGCTAAGACAACTTTTTAAGAGAGACTACGGGGAAGACCTACGGATTCTACAAAGAACCATATGATTATATCATATGATGTTCTCATCATTCAGGTCAAACCTCGTACATAATAATCTTGTGAATATATAAATGTGTAATGTAGACTTAAAAATTAGGCATATATAGTGTTTGAGTATGAATTTTTAAGAATTTCTTAGTAAATTCAAAAAAATTCAAATTAACATACTCAAACACCATATAATACCCTCATAATTTGAGGGGGAGCATTAAAAATGTTCCTAATACGGCTTGTTAATAATTGGACATTTTTTCCTGACGTCCACAAAGACCCTAAAACATGGGTGTTATAGTCCTTACCCCCCGTTAAACAAGCCTGTCCTCACGGCTACAATGCGGCACTTGATAACGGTGCGGTCTTGGTGAAGAGGTGTGGATATTTCTTCTTGAATTGATCTTCACGCTCCCACGTGAACTCAGGACCTCTCCTGGAGTTCCATCGAACCTTGACAATTGGTACACGACTTTTCCTCAACCGTTTGACCTCACGATCCATAATCTCTACAGGTTCCTCAACAAACTGAAGCTTGTCATCAAAGTGTAGCCCATCTAACAGAACGGCTAAAGGTTCATCAGCAAATACTTTTTAGATAGACACAGGAACGTATTGTGAACCCGGCTCAGCTCCTACCGGAAGCTCAACGTGTACAATGGATCCAACCCTTTCGCTATCACTTTAAAGGTGCTCGAGACGATATCTGGTTTAACTTCCACGGTTGTCAAAATGTATAACCCCGTTTCCAAGGCAAACCGAAGCATAAACCTGAGCCCCATATTGAAATTCCATCGGCTTACGCTTCAAATCTGCATAACTCTTCTGACGATCACGAGCAGCTTGAATCCTCTGCTTGATCTGAATAATATTCTCGGTAGTTTCTTGCACTATCTCTGGACCAGTGAGTTGAACCTCTCCGACTTCAGCCCAACAAACAGGTGAACGACATTTCTAACCATACAGTGCTTCGAATGTGCTGACTTAATGCTAGCTATGAATAGCTATTGTTATATGACAATTGCGACTAACACAAATGGTTTAAACCAACTTTTCTAAATCATCACGCAAGAACATAACAGATTCTCGAGAGTTTAATGTCCTCCTCGCTCTGTCCCGTCGGTCTCTGGAGGATACCCATACTCATGCCCAGCTAGACCCTAAAGCCCTTTTGAAGTGACCTCCAAAAATGCGATGCGAACCGAGGGTCACGATCACAAATAATTGAGACAGGGATTCCATGTCTCGTGACTATCTCCTTTAGGTACATCCTTTCCAGTTTCTCTAGGGGGTTAGTTTCTCTCATCGGTACAAAGATTACAGAGTTGATGAGTCGATCAACAATCACCCAAATGGTATCATAACCTTGCGACGACTTAGGAAGCTTTATGACAAAATCCATAGTATTTGTCCACTTCCATTGAGTATTTCAGTTATACCAACAATCCGATGGTCTTTGATGTTCAGCTTTGACCTTAGCATACGTCGGGCACTTGCTAACATAGGTGGCGATGTTTGCTTTCATATTAGGCCACCAATATAGTTTCTTCATGTCTTGGTACATCTTATCAGAACCCGGATGAATAGAGTATTTTGATTTGTGGGACTCGTGCATGATCACGGTCCTTAAATATCCATAACATGGTAATCAACTCCTGCCATTGAAGCATAGAGTTCCATCCGCACGGGGTTCCAACTTTTCCCGTTATGAACTTTTTCGGATCCTTTGAATTTTCAACCAGCATACCTCCAACATCTTCATTCTTGATATTCTTCGGTTTCCTTGCTTCAGTCTGAGCATTCAAGATTTGCTTAGGAAGATCCAAGCCAATAGTCATGACTAAGGCTCAAACTCGGAAATGGTCTTATTCGTTTCTTTCCTACTCAAATCATCATCCCCCCCCCGTGGGGGCCCCCCCAACCCCCCCCGCAACCACATTTCCCTTTCCCGGGTGATAACGAATCTCACAATCGTAATCACTGAATGCCATCTTTGGAATATCCCCTTCCTGTACTCTAAGTTGATGATAACCAGATCGCAAGTCTATCTTCGAATAAACACTGGATCCTTGGAGTTGATCAAATAAATCATCAATCCTTGGAAGTGGATAACGATTCTTCACTGTCAGCTTGTTTAATTCTCGGTAATCAATGCACATCCGGAATGATCCATCCTTCTTCTTGACAAACAAGACTGGAGCTCCCTAATGTGAGGAACTGGGCCTTATAAAACCCTTGTTGGACAGTTCTTTCAGTTGCTCCGGCAACCTTGTGAGCTCAGAAGGCGCCAATCGGTAAGTGCCCGTGCGACAGGTGCAACACCAGGTATCAATCAATTTGGAATCCACTGTCCGAGTCGGAGGAAGAACCCCGTCAAGTCCCTCAGAAATACTTCAAGAATAGCCGACGATCGTACATATCAGTCACTTCGTCCTCCTAACTGTCTTCCGCCTCCTTCGTAGTAACATGTGCCAAAAATACCTGACATCCCTTTAGCATATACTTTTGCGTCTTCGCGCACGAGATGATGTTTAATCGAGTATTGTGTTCCCGGTTACTCCCGTTACCATGAAAGATCAAAGTTTCTCTTCCCCAGAAGATGCGAACAATCTTATCCGCATAAACAATGACGGCTTGATATCTTGACAACTAGTCCATGCCGATTATAACGTCAAAACTACCCATCTCCACTGGCATTAAATTGATGTTGAAAGGGTGGTTCAGAAAATTTAGAGTGCAACTCCGAATGATAGTATTAACGCCAATTATTCTACCATCAGCTAGTTCTATGACATAATCATGGTCTAAGACAGTCGGTGCGATATCAATTTGAGAGCTAAATGCAGTAGATACAAAACTTCTATCGACACCAGTATCAAATAAAACAGAAGCATAACGGTTGTTGAGGAGGAATGTACCTATAACGACATTCGTGTCTAGGTTTTTCCCCGTATTGCCCACATCATACACCTTTGATTTAGCATTTCTAGTCCCAACTTGGTTACCATGGTTGTTGTTGTTGTTGTTGTTGTTCAGCTTTGGACAATACCTTCTGAAATGTCCTTGTGCCCTGCACTCATGACAAGTAGACTTCTGACCCGTCCTAGTACCCCTCTGGTTGTTGGCAACATTGGCATTTGTAGTGCTCTTACAGTCACGAGCAAAGTGACCAACCTTGTTGCACTTGTAGCATCTTGGAGTACATGGACTGTCATGGTTGTAATTGCATTTGGGACACAAAGGTTTAGATCCTCCGTACGGTTTCCTATCTCTAGATGCTGCAGCGTATGCCCTTGCCACATTTTGCCTTTAGAATGCTACTGTTGGTTTTGGTTGTTCAGGAATGTGTCCTTCAAATTTCGCTTTTTTTGTACCTGTCGTTCAGCAAAAGTACGGATTTCTTATCCATTAGAGCTCAGTTTCCTTTCATGGCTGTCCGGCATGTGTTTTGGGTTAGATGCCACAACACTCCCATGAATCATGTCGGGCAACCCACCGACATACCTTTCAACTTTATCAGACTCTTCCGAAAACATTCGAACACACAGCAAAGCCAGCTCCTGGAAACGTTGGTTGTACCTTGTCACATCGGTACCTTGTACTTTCAAATTCCATAACTCAACCTCAAGCTTCTTCATCTCATTTCTCGGGCAATACTTGTCAGCCATTTTCTTTTTTAGTTCTGTCTAACTCATCACATAAGCAGCATCATGACCAACAATCTTAACGTGGGAATTCCACCACGTCAGAGCACCTGCTAAAAGAGTACAAGTAGAAAACTTGATCTGATTCTCCATCGAGTAGTGGCTTATGCGAAACACAGTCTCCATCCTTTCAAACCATTGAGTTAGTTTAACAACTCCCTTAGTGCCTTTGAAATACAGAGGTTGACACTTCATAAAGTCTTGGTAAGTGCATTCTCGAGCAACGCGTTCAGTCCTCCTCACACCCATTCCCGAAGTATGGCTGTCATCGCTAGCTCTGTTTGCATCACGTGTTGCTAGTACAGCAGTGACACCTTGGTTAATCATTGCCTGAAGCTGGGCATTGGTGACAGATGTGGTAGTAGTAGTTGTTTCTGGGGCTGGTCTAGCCCTCGTGGTTCTTTTTGGTGCCATTTTCTTTAATCACAAAAAGTATAATACCCGTTAGATTCCATAAAATCTTAACCATGACAAGACATATACACAATAAATAAAACAAGATCACATCCCACAGTGAAATATATAACTGAACTAAGTTCAACACTGGTATAGATAAATCAACATTCATTCACACAAATTTGATTACAACCAAAACATATTACATTCCTGACATAATACCACCATTCTATATATACATGGAAAACATACACGATTTCTTGATACAAGAAATGAAAATACAAATCCTACTACCGTGCTAGCTGGGTATAAAACCCATAATACTTAGCCGGCTAACAAAAGATAGCTTTGAATACAACATAAACCTAGAGCCCTACTAGCCGGGAGTCACCCGTAATACTTAGTAGGCTATACACAAAACAACTAGCCATAACCTAATCTATGAACTACTACCGGCCTCCTCCGGTGCAACTGGCTGTGCTAGACTTCTAGAGGGCCCCTGCTGTCCCTGTAGTGTTATCACATGTCCTTATAGTGACTGCATGAATGTCAAAGTCTGCATAAGCTGCTCCTGTCAGGTACGGTCAAATGTCCAGAATGCTGCCAATCTCTGCTGCCTCCATGTGGTCTGCCCTGTACACTCGGAGGTCACAGTCTGACTCCTAGGTCACTGCCTACACTTGGAATCATTGTCTCTGACTCATCACTATAAGCCGTAGCCATTAATCTCTTGAACTCCAATAGCAACCTCCATGGAGCGTCCCTATGCCTCCCGGGAAACCAGAGCCTCCTGGTCTAGTAGTCGTTGCTGTCTCATAGTGGTACTGACTACCATCAACCAATGTCTCAACTCTCTGATATATCTGGGTCTGCCTACCCTGAGTATCCTCTATCACACCATAGATGTCCTGGGTGTCTTGCTCCTGAACTGCAGCCAGCTCAGTCACCCTAGTGTTGACCCCCTCAAGGGTCGTCAGTGCTACTCCTTGAGCATTTTTTTTTTTTTTAAAATAAAATTTATTTATTTGTATCTCGTGGGTCTAACCAAGCATCTCGAATCCCATAGCCCTACCTCCTCAGCTCTCTGTGCGACTAATCTTAAGCATCCACAGTATCGACAAAACCCAGAGTCCTGCCCTACACCCCAACGGCCTAAGTGGCAGCAACACTAAACTCTCTCCCACCTCGCATCTCGGACCAAGATCAATACCTAACCTCTTTTTGAGGTGGTATGAAATCTTGGTCGGTCCTCCCTGCAGTCAAAAGAGAGTAACTGCAAAGGTTTGATGAAATAGGTAGTCGGATAGATAAGAAGTGGACAGTGGCTCGCTAGCACCGAATCATACGCCCCTGTAACCCAATGGATGAGTAGGGCTAGCAGGTGGTAATGCAGGTAATACAGATGCTGGTGTGAGCACGAGTAGGAGAATGGTATCTATGGTAATGAGAATGATAGTGAAGTAAAGTGGTGATGGTGATGGAGTTGTGTTAAGGCAAGAAGTCACTCGACCATTTCCTTAGGAGAAGTGATATGAGGGCTCATCCCGAATAAGATATCCTTACATCATACGGTGTACAATATGGGACCAGAGTCCCGCTGGAGCTGGGGCTCTCCTCCTCCTCCCCATCCTCGTCCTCGTCCTCGTCCTCACCATCGGCATCATCTCCGAAAGGCTCCTCCTCCTCCTCCTCATCATCATCATGGTCAGCAGGATCCTCCTCCAGATCCTCATCATCATCAGCCTCCGGCTCCTCCTCCAGATCAGACTCAGGAACATATCCTGGTGAATCTGCAATAGGTGAGGCAGTAGCAGGCAGTGGCTGCTCCTTGGCCGGGAGTATCTCATCCTCTAGTGGCATGTACTCAGGGTACATCGGCTCAGGAATAAAGTCCAGTGGGTGTGGTGACTGCGGCTCCTCGGGGCCAGGCATGTAGTCAGGCGATGGTGGTGCCTGATAAGTAGCCACTATGTAAGTATACGGGTCCTCTGGCATCACAGGTGGTCCGTCGACTCCTGGTGAGCCCACATCTGATGAATCCTCAAATGGACTCGACACTTATGTGTACGTGACTGTGGAATCTTCCGAATCCGACATCGTAATATCTGAAAATCAAAAAGTAGCTTACATAAGTATTTAGTATAAGACCCTTATAGTAATATACATATTATATTATAACACGTATATCAATCATGAATGCATCTAGTCTAACCAACTAATGCAACAACTAGTATATGCATGTATGTATGCATGTATATCCCGTGCAACCCCTTTTGCACTAAAGCAATGTTTTGAAAACGGTTATAGTCCAGCAAAACATTTTTGACCTGGTTCTCTATAACCTTGGCTCTTGATACCAATCTGTAACACCCCCAAAATGGCTCGCAGCGGAATATGAGTCAGGGGGCGTGTTACTTCATAGATCAACAACACAAGATATATATAGAACGACCATTAAAAGTCGTAAAAACGGATACATTGGATTTTAGCAAATATCTGTTACAAAAAGCCCGAAGCTTAACTTGTTCAACATTAATAGTACAAAGATACTAGTTCATAACACATTTTCCCAAAAACATATGCAACCAAATCTTTAGCATGATATCCTAAAACATATAATCACCAATGTATCCCAGCACCTTGTGCCTATTGACCTCCTGAAAAACATTTCTTTAAAACGTCAACGATAATGTTAGTGAATTCATAGGTTTAATAAATCGTATAATGCAGGACCACAAGATCACCCATTTGTATGATAATGCAACAGATGCAGACATCACATAAATGCAATTACGTTCGCCCTAAGCTCATGACACTGAAGCTCGACAATATATTGCAATGTAAAATTGCCCACAATGCCCGTATGGATGTTCTAACCCGCAACATCCCCAGTCCGACATGGTATACGTTCGTTATCCGGCATACCGGCACAGTGAGCATGACTCACCCGAACGGGGATGTCAATCCCAAATAGATCTATTCATAACATTCGCGCTTACCCTCCAGGTAATTAACCAGTTCATGATAATGGGCTCAACTTGGGTTATCGCTACTTAGGCAACACGTAATCATAATATAAAATTTACCACTTGTGTCCAAAGTATAAAACATCGCATGTTTCTCACCCCAAAAACTTATAAATCAAAATCATTTAAAACATGGGGCTATGAACTCACCTTGAGTTCCGTATATCAAATAATTCACAGACAATGCGTCACGGTAACAACCGAAAGCAACCTAATCAAACATAGGTCGTATAAGCACTACGCATTTCAAATAACTACTACCATATATAATTCTATATAGCTACATCACCATCTAATCGCGTTTGTAAAAACGTATTTATAAAGTTAAAACGTTTATAAATAAACCTTTAGTAAAAAAAATGACCTAACTTTCACGTTTCAAGTCCGTTTCTTGCGTTTCTTATGTCCACGCTTTCGTATTAAGACGATGTATCAAAATATGACATTTTTAGGTTTTGCGTCCACTGATGAACAGTACTTTTACTGTTCACATCAGTTATAAATTTATTTATATAAATTTAGTAATCGTAAAAACCCGTAAATGTAATAACTTATTCGTTTTAAACCCGATTTTAGCGATTCCTTCGAGCACGTCTTTGTAATTAATAGGAGTATCAAAATTATCACATTTTATAATTTTGGGTCTGCTGATGAATAGTAATTTTTACTGTTCATAGTTTATAAAATTACTTTTATAAACTTTAATTATCGTAAACGCCGTATTTTATTCGTTTTAGCTCCGTTTTTAGTGATTCTTTCGAGCACGTTCTCGTAATTGAAATCTCTATTTATTTATGAGGTTTACAAACATAAATATTCCTGAGATGAACAGTAACTTTTATAAAAATAGTTTTATAAAAGTATTTTTATACCTTTTAAGTATATAAACTCGCGAAATTCATAACTTCTTCGTTATTAATTGTAAAATTACGATTCTTATCATTTTGGAATCCTAAAAATGTGTACAATATGTTAAAAATACTAAACCTACTGTTTTTATATTTTTATAAAAATTATATTATAAATCCATAAACGTATATTTGCCGTATCTTTTTCGTTAAAGATCAGTTTTTCAAGTT
>BQNB010075731.1:3728-26568 GCA_026074375.1 Tanacetum coccineum | reverse complement strand
AAAATTAAACCTAAAATGAATTTTTCTCTTTTAATAGACTCTAATTGACTAAAAAGTAAATTTAAAGAAAACTAGAACAAAAATGGAATTGTGGTTCCTTATTTGACTGAATGGATATTTGCAACCAATAAAGGATGATAGTCAAGATGTATAAATACAACTGACTATGTAGAAACAATGATTATGAATACTATATGTTAATGCGGAATCTTAACACAAGTACTAAGAAGAACAATGAATCAATCTGGATAACAACTTTATTAAAGTGTTCTTGAAGGTCACAGATTGCTAACTATGATATTGTATATTTTGTATGATCTTGTATTGAACTCGTGTGTCTAACTATGCCTAGGGTTCCTTTTATATGATAAGGATAACCCTAAAAGGCTTACATATTTTTCTGACAAATATCTCAAAAATATCTTTTAAATATCTTTTAAATATCTTGTCATCGGTACTAACTAGCTTTCTACTAACGGTACTAACTAACCAGCAGTACTAACACTTTGTACTGTCGGTACTAAGTATAACTGTCGGTACTAACTATTTGTTCTAACGGTACTAAGTTAAGAGAACATTATTCCTAACAATCCTCCCTTAAACATGAATGTTAAACTATTTTAACTTCATGTTTCTTCATTCCTTTAAGAACTTGATTGTTCTTTAAGCTTCTTTTAATGCACAGAGGATGTATCCAAACATTCTTCATGATTTCTTAATCTTGTACACTCTATCCTTTTATAGCAGCATCCTTGTCTTTCCAGCAATTCAGCAACATCTTTTCAGCTACTTTGTTTGCAACGTTCCACTCCGTCAAAAATTATGTCAACACTCTTTTTAATCTTGAAAAGTTCTTTAGAGCTTTTACACTTTTGATCCCAAGGAATGGATTCATCCATTCGTTTTTCTAACAAAGTTGTTTGTTTACGAAAAGACTCTTTGGAAAATTCCTTATTAGAAGATGTATGACTCATCTTTGACGTTTTTGGAAAATAGTGTTGTTCAGCCGACTTTTCCCGTTGTGGAACGAACAAATCATAAAGATTATTCAACTGATCATAATCAAACGGTCTGATTAAATCGCTTAATTTTGATCGACGTTCTTTTTCAAGACGAATCGTTTTGTCAGAATCAGGGGCTAACATTAACGCAAGATTATCATTATAGCAACCTATATCATACAGACGAGGATTCGCTCTTTGAGCTTTCTTGAGGAACTCAGGTTTTGCAAAACTCGTTTTACAATTACGATTAAGCATATTCATTGTTTGAACAGATTGACCGGTTTTATATACAATATCATTCAAAACCTTGACTTTGTTTTCTAAAGCAATGACTTTATCAAGTTCCTTGTCTTCACGAGTTTTGTAAAGCTTAATCTGAGCCTCCTTTGCTTGTGACATTATGGAGATGGTTTCTTGATGTGCACAAAGCTCCTTTTTCATATCCGAAATCGTTTGATTTAAATCATTTATTTTTTGAGTATATGCATTAGATGATTTTTCAAAATCGATTTTGTATGACATTAAATCCCCTTTAGCTTTTGCACAATCAATTTCCACCTTTGACGCATAATTCACATCATTATACTTATCAAGTTCCGCTTGGAACTTCTTAAGGTCTTTAAACATCAACTGATTAGTCTTGGACAGTTCATTGTTTGCTTCTTTGAAATGGTTATTTGATGATTCTAAACTTTTATTCTTAGTTTTGAAATCCTCAATTTTACCTTTCAATTTATCAACTAACTCCTTGTTTGATGATTCCTTCAAAAATTGATTTCGTTTTTTGCTGTCCATCAATTTACATTTTAGTTTCTGAATTAAAGAAGCAAGCAATCACGTTCTTGATCAGTATCAACAGTTTCATTCTGGTCATACTGAGCTCTTCATAACATATATCCGATGATTAATAGTGATATTGGAGTTCAACCTTGTTTCCGTTCAGATATATGTCATTTACTAGGATTCAGGTTGCTCACGATGTTCATTTTTCCATGGCAAAACACATTATAGTTGTCATTATTGTTTTGTACCTTATGCATTGGCCATCATCAAAGTTGGTCCAGAATTGGTCAACTGGATCGGGAGTAACTCTTGTTGTTGTGCATGTACATATAATGTGCTTCTAATTCCTGATTCTTCATGACTCATCATCGTATCATCCTTCATCAGCTTGTTTACATTCAACTTAAACCCCATCTTCCTCATTGTTTACACAATACATTCTTTTCCTTGTGATAAGCTGCTCCTATACTCGTTTGGATTTTGGTACAGTCCTTTGCTACATGCCCATATTCTTGCAGTTGAACACTGTATCCCAGACTTTTGCACTACTCGGAGTACTACATTTTCCCCTCAGCCCCAGCAAACATTGACTGCCTTGATTATCATACCCAGTTCCTCTGTTGAATCTTGGAGATTATTTCTTGATTTAGCTCGACTGGTGTTTGAAGAAGTATTCGAAGGTTGGTGTTGGTAGGTTTGTAGATTTTCTTGACGAGAGAGAAATTAAAGCCATGAGTTTGTCAATTCTCTTTTCTTTGACATTTCCTCATCTTCAATACCCGTAGAGGTTCTGGATCAATAAGTAGGAGCAGAAGATGTTACATTGCTTTTCCTCTGTTTCTGATAGACTGTTGCGGATCTGGTGGGGAATATTGCGTGTTTTGAGTAGGATGGTTTTTGATGATGGTAAAACTGGTTGTTTGTTGAGCAACATCGTGCAAGTGGAGTAGCAGTACGTGCTTAGTCTGTCAACTCTTATTCATTGACTTCATTCTGCGTGTTGCCTTCAGAATGTCATAAAGTTGTGATAGGAGACAGCCCTTCCAGCTCTTGACTCTGCTTAACAAGTGTCACAAACCTTTGCATTTGGTTGTAATTGAAGTAGGAACTGACATTTCACTTGATGTATTAGTTACATGGCATGATTTCGGACAAAGCTCATTCATCTATCTTGTAAAACCGTGGTAATACGATTCAAGTGAGTTCACATTCCGTGATGTGAATTTCCAAACTCCCAATATAATTGGTTTTAAGATCTTGAACATGCATCGATTCACCTTGTTTAACCTTTCAAATGGCTTTCCAAGTTCACATTCATTAGGACAACGCATCAACTCGTGGAGTAGATATTGTTATCTATCCCTGTGAGATTGATCTAAACGGCTCAGCTTCAGCATTCAGTTGATCTCTATGTCTTGTGAAACCCATTCTCTATAGTTCTCCATATCACCTCTCTATAGTTGTTTCGAACTAACCTTCCGCAACTGGATAATGTTTTCTCAGCCATTGATCGTGTATGGCTGGATTTTGGAGACAATGTGGATGAGTTCTCTGTTAGGTTTGTGTCAATGTTATCTCTGGATTCTGGGTTTCCACTGAAAAAAAAAAAAAAAAAAAAAAAAAAAAAAAAAAGAAAAAAAAAAAAAAAAAAAAAAAAAAAAAAAAAAAAAAAAAAAAAAAAAAAAAAAAAAAAAAAAAAAAAAAAAAAAAAAAAAAAAAAACGTAATTACCTCCGATTTGCCAAAACATTGCGTGGACGATCTTTACTCCCGCTTCCATGATAGCATATGAGAGCATTTGATGATGAGTTTGCAAATTGGTATTTGAATTTGACATTCTGATGAAGTTGTTGTAAATGGATATCGGATCTTAAGTGTTATGAAGTGATTGATTGTGGTTTTTAAATGAATTAACGTTCACGGGATTTTACAAATCTTTGATTAAAACCGAGAAAAGAATCGTATCTTTCGCGGGATTTTACAAAATCAAGAAGAAACCGTGAATGAATAATTAATTTACGTTGCAAGTATAATTAAGTTGATTGTTGGTTTGATTGGTTGTATGTTAAGTCCAAAATGATGTTTTAAGTCCTTCAAGTTTGTTTGTCTTGATGTTATGTTTTGATTAAACGGTGATTAATAGATTCCCAAATTCGGTCAAATACCACCTGATGCGCGGATCGACCTTAGGGTTTCAAAACATAGGTTTTCAATGGACAAAACGCAGGAGCAAATCTCAACTTGTAGATAAAACTCAAGAGCAAAACGCAGTGACTTTTGACCAAAACGCAGTGAGTATGAGCAAAACGCAACGAATATGATCAAAACGCAACACTTCTTGGTCAAAACGCAACGATTCTTGGTCAAAACGCAACGATTCTTGGTCAAAACGCAACGATTGTTGGTCAAAACGCAACGATTGTTGGTCAAAACGCAACGAGTCTTGGTCAAAACGCAATCAATAAATTAATTGGGCAGAGTTTCTCTTAGTCAAAACGCAGTGATGGTCTTCAAAACGCAACCTGTGGAGACAAAACGCAACACACAAAAAATATCAAATCGCAGTGACTTGAGAATCAAAACGCAACGACTTGAGATCAAAACGCAGCGACTTGAGAACCAAAACGCAGCGACTTGAGAACAAAACGCAGCGACTTGAATCAAAACGCAATGTCTCCCAATCAAAACGCAACCAGTACAAATGTCACTTTCAAGTACAGTACTTGTTTGTCTCTATTCTCAAAACGCAACGAGTAACCAAAACGCAACGAAGAGTTTTTCGATTTATGACAAACCGCAACCACGAAAAATCTTCTAACTTTCAACTAAGCCACAAATAAGGTTGAACCTTACTAAGTGATACAAGGGCTTGTTCTAAACACAAAAGTACACAACTTTTACCATTCTAGCCACGAATTAAAGATCAAATATGGTTTTTGCTTGCGTTTTACATTCGAACCAAAACAAAAAAATAAGAACCCACGAATATGGTTTTCCCTAGCCACGAATTTGTACACAATCAAATACTAAACACCCCTTGGCGAGTGATACCACATGTTATCCCACTAGTTTAATCCATTACACAACTATAATCTATACCAAGATGCTAGAAAATAAGAAGAAATCTTAGAGAGAGAAAGTAGAGAGAGAAACAAGAAAAGAAGATTAGATTAGAGAGAGTTGGAAAGTTACAAGTGATGGAAAAATAACTAACACCCTTCACCAAGTGTGGTGAAGGGATATTTATACCCATACCTTGCTAGTTGGCTCATGGGCTTTCTTAACGGGTCGGGCTTGGCTAAACTTGGGCTTTCACCCTTAACATGGACAACATTAGATTACAAACCAAGCCCGATGATACCCGACTAGCCTATTACATAACAAGACCTATTTGACTTAATGAGACCGATAACATTCTTGTTTGACTTAATATAATTAAGGCTAACAAATATTAATATATATATATCTATATAATTTATATATAAAAATATAATATTTTATTAAGTTTGCAAAAATGGCAAAATATACCCTTGGATTATAAACTTTTACAAGTTTAGCTCTTTATATATAAAGAGCTACAATTTAAACCTTTAACTTTGAAACTTGGAAAAATAGGTCCTTATAGTTATAACTTTGAAATAATGACATTTTCAGCCCCTATAGTTATAAGTTTCAAAAAGTTACAATATATACCCCTTGCATGGAAATTATTTACAAAACGAGTCCAAAACGCCATGCAAGCTTATTTTAAGAATCTAAATGATATTTGCAGGTTATAGCTTATTAGAATAAGCAAAAATAAGATGTTTTAACGTAACAAAAGTTAAGAAAACGGATTCGTTAGTTAGAAAATCAAAACGAACCGTTTTTAGGGTTTTTATCAAAAACACATAGGTTTGAGGATTCAAAGCTTCAAACAAGAGTTCATGCATGATCTTAAGAGTATTATGAACATTCATATACATATTATAAGCTTATAGAACAAGATCTTAGGCTTACTTGAGCTAAAATGGGTCGAAAAGGGTTTTTATGATCCGTACGCCTAGAAATGGTTTCAAGACTTCGTTTTTCTTGCTTCTTGGCTTCTATTCTGAGCTTAGGGACTTCTCTTGATCTTCTATTGCTGCTATGGAAGTGTTAGAATTCCATTTGTGGGTAAGAGATGAGATGTGGGGATGATTTGAAAGAACATGTATGTATGCCTATTTATAGTACTTGAAACACTTAAGGACCAAGTTTCCTTGAAAATAAGTGTTTTTTCACATGTGCTGGGGTGATATTAGTACCTAAGAGGCTGAGTTTACAAGCTAGAACTAGCTAGGGATTGAAAGGTGGAAGGATTTTGGGGTGTTTGTGTGTTTGGATAGAAATGAAACAAACAAGGTGATGATGTAGCTTCTTGGTGGCAAGGCATGTGTTCGAGGGTACATGGAAGCTGCTATGGAGATGTCAAAGGAAGGTGCTAGGGTGAGCGTGTGATGATATCATGGTTGTTCTAGAGTTTTAGGGGTGTTTTGGTTTGATTTATAATGGCTGTTTTGGACAGCCATCATCATTCTTGGTCAAACTGATGCCATTTAAAAAACCGTAACTCCGATGAAGCTCAAACTAGTGAGCATGGTTAGATATTTGAGTCCTCTACAACTTTTAGTTTTACATATTTAGGGGTTACTATACAAAAATTTAGAGATAATAGCCGTTTACTACAGGTGTGCAGAATCTGCGCACCTTTACCATTTCGGCTATAATTAATTCATCCGATATCGAATCGGGTTGATTCCACCGGAAAAATGATCACAAGACATAGGGCTACAACCTAGTATTTTCACTTAATATCCAGAACCTATTGATTTTTCTCAGTTCCTTTGTTTTATCAACCGATCAGATTTCTTGAAAACTATGAATTAGTTTAAGGGTGTAACGGATTTGCTATGGTTTTATGATTTTGGTTTAGGGTTAGATGAATTAGGGTTTTAGGATTAGGGTTTAGAAGTTGTGCATTGGGTGTTTGTACCTTGTGTTAAAGTGGTGGTAAGATATAAACATGATTTAGGAGGTAAAATGACCTAGTTTGTATTTCATGCATAATTGACTTGTACATTGGGCTTAGAAAGTTGTAACTTGATTTAGGAGGGAAAAGATATTCAAATGTTGTGCATTGATACTTGTATACACTTATTTTCGAGGGAAGATGTATTCAAATGAGATGTTATATTACTTGTACATGAGCTTTAGTAGCTTGTGCATTCACTTTAGATATTTACCTTTCATGGAATTAGTGTTTAGAGGTATACGATAACGGTTTAAAGCCCGTCTTGATATAATGTTGCAAATGGTACATTATAAGAGTAATGTACTTTGTAATAATGATATTAAGATATTGACTTGACATGTTATGATGTTTGCTTGACATATATATGTAGATAGGATTGCTATAGGTAGGTTGCGTGGGCTTGCTAACTTTAGTTATGCAAGTTACATTGCATATTGAGATATTGGCAATGCAAGTAATGTAATAAAGCGAAAAATTTCCCCGTAGATTTGTGATCATAATAAAATAGGTTGATTTTGAATTTGATGAAAATTTTGGGCTGTTATAGTCTCCACCCCTTACAGAAATCTCGTCCTGAGATTTAGTCAAAATGCTGGAGAGATGTCAAGGAATGATTATGAATTTTGTAAGAGAGTTGCTAATCATGTGGGATACAGATTTGGAAATGAACAGATAATAAATGTAATAATGATAATGATAAGTGAAGAAAAGGATTTATTTTTACAAACGGATTGAAAGAAACTTGTTTGTACGTATGCTATATACTTAAGCCTACTTATTTATAATTTGTCACTTACAAAGAGAAGCGTCCAAATCCTTGTAACTAAGAATTTATAAATTCATAGTTCAGAGATTTATAATTTCCTTATTCAAATGATGAAGCTTCCTAATTCATTTCAATAAGATGATCATAAATCGTCTTACCTAAACATAAAACATGATATCAAAACAGTAATGTACAGAAATGATATGATCATGAAAGGTAAGAAAAATATGGAGATATTAATTGTATTGACGCCCATATAGTCGAGGATGATAATTTATGTTTCAAAGTTATGAGGAGAGTATTCAGAGTTGAACATAATGGAATTAATGGAATTGACAAATGATGTCGAGTTTTGATATCACCAGATAACAAGATGTAACGGAATCATCACTTTATTTATTTCATGGATAACTTTACATATGAAACTTTAAAAGAGCTGATACTTATGCTACGTGTCTCGTGGTAGGATTCTAGATAAAAGCAACAAACGACAAGGATTGTAGTTTGATGTTTGGGGTTTTTAGACTGAAGAAGATTCTGATGAAACTTGAATATCTTCGAGAGTTGTTTCTAGAGTAGAAATCCTAGAGTGAACAAAAGCAAGCTCATCTCTAAGTATGCTTTCCTGTGGCCCGATTATTTGCTTTTGAGCACTGATTCGCATAATGTCCTTTCTTTCCACAGGCATTACAAGTTACGGATACTGTTTGTAGATCGTTTCTAGTGGTTGGTCTTTTGTTTCTGCAATTCTTGGTCAGATGACCTACTTTGTTGCAAGTCCGACACTTGACAGTGCAGGGTCCTATGTGATGCAGGGTGCACCTTTCACACAAGGGACGATTCCCAGTATATCCATTAGCGTCAACATAAGTCCTGAAGGTTTCTTGCCTTTTATTATGCTATTGGTGGTAATCATTGTTACGGTTGTTGTTGTTATAGTTATTCTGATAGTTGTTGTTATTGATGATGTTTCTCTTATCCTCAAGCTTTCATTTGTGATTATTGGTTTCTTGCACAGAATCACGCTTTATTATCTGATCCATTAATCTCTAGGCTATGTTGGTGGCTTCCTTTAAAGTTTGAGGCTTCGAGGCAGTAACATTTCCTTTAATACTTCTGGGCAATCCACTGATGAAAACTTCCATAAGTTTCTTGGTGTTTGGTACCATGTTTGGGCATAAGACGGCTAATTCCTGGAATCTCCTAATGTAAGTCTTAAGATCATTTCCTTTTACAACCAAGTTGTAAAATTCGTCTTCCATCTTCTTGACTTCAGTTCGAGGGCAATACTTATTGGTTAAGAGCCTTTTCAATTCGGTCCAAGTGATTTGATTGGCTTGATTTATTCCAATAGGTTGAGCGTATGAATTCCACCAGGACAGGGCATCATCGGTTAAAGTACCGGTAGCAAATGTCACTTTGTTTTCCTCGGCACAGTTGCTACGAGAAAATACCGATTCAGTCCGCTCAAACCAGCGAATGAGGCCAACTGCTCCTTCCGTACCATTGAAGTAGAAAGGTTGACAGCTAACGAACTCTTTATAGTTTCCCGTTTTTGCTACAGGAGTTCCAGTAGGTCCGGTGTTCCTGTTGGGATTACTAGCACTTGCCATTGTTGCAGCTTGTGCTTTCAGAGCTGAGGAAATGCCATCAGTAATCAGTTGCTGGATGGCAGCTAAAGTTATGGCTGGTGTTTCAGATGTTGACGTCCTTTTGGGAGGCATTCTATCAACACAAGATAACGCGTAGTAAGAATGACATCACAAGTTTTGAAAGGTAATACTTAAAAGAAAATGTGATGCTTAAAATGCTTAAAGAGTAATGCTTATTTTTGAATTTTAAGCACTTATAAGCATCTAGAGGTTATGGTATGATTCATAATGATGGAGACAGAGATAATGATGCATATGATGATGACAGGGATGATGATGAAAGAGATATAAGTTGGTATTTATGAAACAACAAGGTAACGGGATTTTCCTTTGTATTAAGAACAACTTGTCTTAGTACTGTACATAGTCAAGATTTGACAAGTGTTTTTATTTATACCACACATCCTGTGGCTAGGATGAAGCTATAACTAGTCTGATAGTTTGCTGATTTTGAGCTTGTAGATGGCATTCTAAAGATCTTCCTGATTTGTTTGGTGACGAGCTTGGATCTCCTCAATGATTTGTTCAAGATTGGAAATTCTGTAGTGAGCAAAGGCAATCTTATCCTTTTGCCCTAATTGCTTCTTGTAAAGTTTGATAATCTGAGTACGGATTCTCTTAAGTTCGGTCTTTAGTTCGTTACCATTTCTTCGTATGATCATTCTATTAATACGTCCTTCTTCCATTTTCTCAATGTGGTGAAAAGAGAGTTCATCTAAGTAATTCAAAATATCTTCAATTTGTTCCTCATGATGTTTCAGATGCATCTTAATTAAACTTTTTCCTATTTCAAATATTTAAGGAATGGTAGGAGTATAAACTAAGAAATATGGTAATACCAAATTACAGGTTTGATTCCGAGATGAATTAGATAACATAGTTGAGGAAGAATGGATTTACTTCTTAGGTGGTAATAATTCTTCAGGAACAAAGAAATATCGGGGATCAAATAGTAGTGATGGTGATAATACCGAAGATAAAGTCAAAATAGCTGGTGGAGTAATAGGATCTGGTGGTGGAATAGGTGATTCCTTAGCATAAAATGCTTGTACGTCCTTTAAACAAGGATTATTGTAGAAAGGTGAGATCACTAATGGTATTATATTAGAGTTTTCCGAAGAGTTAAAAGAGTTGCTTCCCGATGAAGCTGGGAAATAATCCGATGAGACCGAAGTATAGTTAAGAATATTCATAGAGAAAAAAGCATCCTCAATATCAGAAGTAGAGTGGTTGGGAGAAGACATCGTTCTGATAACAACCTGTTGTAATAACATACGTTTTTTATCATTAGCTATAATAGTTATGTATCTTTACATACTGTTCCGGGAATGTAGTGGCACAGAGGACTTTGATGGCTAGAAAAAGAAATGTAGTTATAGTTAAGGTTTTAACCTTGTTCTCTATAACCATGGCTCTGATACCAATCTGTAACACCCCCATTTTTACATATAGCAGCGGAAGCTAATCTGGGGTATTACTTCATAGTACAACAATCATAATCATAGAAAATGACTCAAAAGAGACGTTTTTTCAAAAAGAATTACGTTATCCATTCAGTTAAAATTAGAGTTGTTACAAAGGGGGGCGGTGGGGGTTGGGGGGGAGGGTGGTCCCAAAATCTAGTTACATACAATGTGAATGATAACAAGTTTTAGCCATCTTAAGTCCATGCCACTCCGTGCCATAAGTTGCTCAATTACTGAATAAAAATGCTAAAAAGTCAACACATTTGGTTGAGTGAAATTCATAGGTTTGAAATGTAATAGTTGAATACAAGTCATCATAAGTAATTGTTATAAAAGCAGTGTCATAGTAATGCGTTATAGTGTGGTATTGGGTTACGTTGTTATACACCCGTTATTTGTAATAATTGTAACGAATACAATTATCATGGGAAAATGGTATTGCATGTATAATGTTATGGTATAATTGCGTTATTGTCTCGTTATTTCGTCTAAGCTCATGGCACACAAACTGACTGGTGTATATATATACCCAAATTGATGTGATATATATATATATATAGAGATAATGGCCCTCGGTGTAGGTAATTGCCATATACCTATGAAATTCAAATATAGTGTGTTTGGTTACCTATCCGGCTAACACAAACAGGATTCGTCAATCCCGATAGATCTATCCATAATATTCGCGTTCACCCGTAAGTGATTAATGGTCCATGATAATGAGGGACTTTTGGCATAAGTAACTTAGACATTAATTGTAATGGTATATCAGGTTAGCATATAGTCTGGAAAAACACTTGTATTCGTAATTTATAGCATGTATCCCCCTCACGGGTTTATGAAATCATTAAAGAGATTTAAAAGTGAGGCTATGAACTCACTAAGTCTTTGAAAAGTAATCACATTGTTATAAGATAAACGAGTATGCAAAAGAGTTTGTAACAAGCATGTATCCCCCTCGCGGGTTTATAAAACATGTAAATAAGTAAAGGCGAGGTTATGAACTTCAATTGATAGGTAGTTGTAATAAATATTTCAAAATGAAAGCTGACGACCTTATCACAATCTTAACAGGGAAGGTTGATATAGCAAAAAAAATAGCCACGTCATGCAACCTGAGTAAATATGTTAAGTCTTAGGAAGATTATACTCTAGAACTTGGATTCTAAGAGTTTAATATTGATATAAGTTTGATTGGAAAGTTTGGAATTATTGTATCACCGTTCGGGACATCATAATTCTGAGGTCATTCAGTAAACGTTTGAGGAGCTAGGGCACTTCAAATCGTAAACCCAACAACTCAGTCAGAACGTAATACCAAGATAAAACCCCTTAATATGAAGCTCCCTAGTATTGTGATACGATATAATCGGTTTTAAGCGTTTTGATCAATATCTAGAAATGATAAGCACGACAAGCGTTAATTAAAGTTATGTCTTGTAATGTTTTGAACATGTTTTTATACTTTTTCAAAATGTTACATTTTACACCCTTAAGAATGAAAAATAACAAAATATACCCTCAGAGTTTGCACTTTTATGAGTTTGGTCCTTCAAGTTTAAAAGATATACAAAGTAAACCTTGTAATTTGGAAAGTGACATAATAGAACCCTATAGTTATAACTTTGATAAAATGACATTTCAGGGGGTTCCCCTTTTTTTTAGTTATAAGTTTCAGAAAGTTACGATATATACCCCTTGCATGGATACTATTTACAAAACAAGTCCGAATTGCCATGCAAGCTTATTTTAAGTTTCTAAATGATATTTACAGGTTATAGCTTATTAATATAAGCTAAAATATGAAGGTTTAACTTAACCAAAGTTTAGATTAACGATTCGTTAAGCTAGAAATCAAAACGGGTCGAATTAGGTTTTTATAATGAAAACGCGTAGGTTTTTATCTCAAATTCTTTCAATAATCAATAAAGTGGTTATATTAACATTAATTAATCATGTTAGGATAGATTATAACAACATTTTATCATATTAGCTCATAGATTCAAAGATAACATGTTTTAGGGTTTCGGTGTCCGGTTTTGGATCAAAATGGGAAATTGAGCAGGAATTGTAGTTATTACAACTTTAACAAGAGTTTATTAGGATTCATATGAAAATTATAAGAGTGTAGGCAGCAGAAAGTGGAACATACAGAAACCTGGGTTTAAGCTTATCGCTTGGAAACGGGTCAAAATCGGGACTTTTAGCTTCGTACGCCTAGAATAACGACTCCCAGGCTTTTTTTCTTGGTTTCTTTTGCTTCACTTTTGTTCTTGAGACTTCTTAAGATCTCTTAGGATCTTCTTGAGCAAAGTACTGCTGCTAGAAATGGGTTATAGAGGAGGAAGTGGGGGATGAGTTGAAATGAAGGCATAACACCCCTATTTATAGTATTAGCAACCCTTAAAAGCCAAGAAAACTTAGTGATCAGGTTAGGACACATGGGAGGTGATGTGGAGCGGCTAGGGGCTGTATTGGATGAGTCATGTATGCTAGAACTATCATTGAAGGTGTTTGTGGCTTGAATTGATGTCGCGGCTGATATGGGTGACAAAGAGGGGATGTGGCCAATTTTTGGACCAAGAAATGGAATGGTGGTGCTTGTAAGCAGCTTGTGGGTGAAGGTGCGTAGTCATTGAGGTGCTTGTTTTCAATATGGAACTTTAAAATGGGTTAAAACTTTCAAAATTGGAGTACGGGTTCAATAGGGCACGTTTAGGGTTTTTAAGCTTCAATTTCGTATGCATTTGATTAGTGATGATGGAATATGGATTGTAAGGCTTGTATTAAGATTTTACAAAATGATTTGATAGGTGGTTTGGGTTTAAAATGGGTGACAACGAGTAAACGGGTCCAAAGTCAAATTAGGGCACGTTTAGGGTTTCTTGGATTTATTTCTTGTATAATTGGAATGAAATGATGAAATGATGATAGAATATGATTGAGAATGTTGTAAATTAAGTTATTACAAATTATTTGAGTCTTGGTGGAAGTTAAAAATGGATAAATATCGAGAAACGGGTCATGGTTTAGTATTTTGCTCGGGTTAGGGTTTCTACGTTTCATTTCATGAAATCTTATGAAATGAGGATGATTATGGAATGTAAATGAAGTATATGACTTGCTTGTAACTTTTACTCGATAGATTATACAAGATTCTTAGGAAAACAGAGGTAAAACGGCTATTTTGAATATCGAGCATTAATGACTTGCACATTATGCGTTAAAGGACTTGTACCTTATTTTAGAGGGAAGATGTATTCAAATGAGATGTTATATTACTTGTACATGAGCTTTAGTATCTTGTGCATTCACTTTAGATATTAACTTTTATGGGAATTAGGGTTTAGAGGTTTCATATTGGTTTAAAGCCCGTCTTGATATAACGTTGCGAATGGTACATTATATGAGTAATATACTTTGTAATAATGATATTAAGATATCGACTTGATATGTTATGATGTTTTCTTTACATATATGTAGATTAGATGGCCATAGATAGGTTGCGTGAGCTTGTCTACTTTAGTTATGCAAGTTACATTACATATTGAGATATTGGCAATGCAAGTAATGATCTTAAGGATTGTATTAAGAGCTTAGAATCCAATTTTGGTTATGGTTCATGTCAAATGGGTGAAAATGAGTAAACAGGCTGTGTTTTGGCAATTAGGGTTCGATTAGGGTTTTCTTGGTTTAATTCTCGTCCATTGTTGTTATAATGATGAAATGATTGCCTTTGCCAAAACACCCGCAGTTATATTCTAATGATGTGCAATTGGTTACCGATATGACTGGGTACACCAACGGGGAGTGCGGGTTTATAAAACATTTGAAATATTGAAATGTGAGGCTATGAACTCACTAAGTCTTTGAAAAATAATCACATTGTTATAAGATAAACGAGTATGTAAAAGTGGTTGTAAACAAGCATGTATCCCCCTCGCGGGTTTATAAAATATGTAAATAAGTAAAAGCGAGGCTATGAACTCACTAAGTCCTTGAAAAGTAATCACATTGTTATAAGATAAACGAGTATGTAAAAGTGTTTGTAAACAAGCACGTATCCCCCTCGCGGGTTTATAAAACATGTAAATAAGTAAAAGCGAGGCTATGAACTCACTAAGTCTTTGAAAAGTAATCACATTGTTATAAGATAAACAAGTATGTAAAAGTGTTTATAAACAAGCATGTATCCCCCTCGCGGGTTTATAAAACTTGTAAATAAGTAAAAGCGAGGCTATGAACTCACCTTAACAGGGAAATCTGATTAACGGCAAAAGTATATCAAAGGAAAGGCGTCTGTATGGTAGTACGACGTTATCTACTAGGGCGGAAAGTATATCAACTTCAAAGAAAGCAGCTTTGTCATGTAACCTGGGATAATATGTCGAGTCTTAGGAAGATTGTACTTTAGAACTTTGGTTCTAAGAGTTTAATATTGTTATGAGTTTGATTAGAGATTTTGGAATTATTGTATCACCGTTCGGGCCATCATAAGTCATAGGTCATTTAGTAAATGTTTGAGGAGCTAGGGCACTTTAAATCTTAAACCCAACAACTCTGTCAGAACGTAATACCAAGATAAAACCTCTTAATATGAAGCTCCTTAGTATTGTGATACGATATAATCGGTTTTAAGCGTTTTGATCAATATCTGGAAATGATAAGCACGACAAGCGTTAATTAAAGTTATTTCTTGTAATGTTTTGAACATGTTTTTATACTTTTTCAAAATGTTACATTTTACACCCTTAAGAATGAAAAATGGCAAAATATACCCTTAGAGTTTGCACTTTTAAAAGTTTGGTCCTTTTAGTTTAAAAGATATACAAAGTAAACCATGTACTTTGGAAAGTGATATAATAGACCCTTATAGTTATAACTTTGATAAAATGACATTTTCAGTCCTTTTAGTTATAAGTTTCAGAAAGTTACAATATATACCCCTTGCATGGATAATATTTACAAAACAAGTCCGAATTGACATGCAAGCTTATTTTAACATTCCAAAAGACATTTGCAGGTTATAGCTTATTAATATAAGCTAAAATATGAAGTTTTAACGTAACGAAAGTTTAAAGTAACGATTCGTTAAGCTAGAATTCAAAACGGGTCGTTTTAGGGTTTTATAACGAAAACGCGTAGGTTTTTATTTAAAATTCCATCAAGACTTGATAAAGTGGTTATAATAACATTAGTTAAGTATGTTAGGATAGATTATACATTTTATCATATTAGCTCATAGATTCAAGAAAAACATGAAATTAGGGTTTCGGGTGTACGGTTTTGGATCAAAATGGAAAATGAGCATGAATTGTGTTATAAAACTTTAACAAGAGTTTATGAATGATCATATGAACATCATAAGGGTATAGGAGTAGAAGTGGAACCTTTAGAACCTGGGTTTGAGCTTATAGCTTGAAAACGGGTTGAAATCGGGACTTTTAGCTTCGTACGCCTAGAATAACGAATCCGGGGCTTCTTTTTGTGGTTTCTTTTGCTTCACTTCTGATCTTGAGACTTCTTAGGACCTTCTTGAGCAAAGAGTTGATGCTATTATGGGTTATAGAAAGAAGAAGTGGGGGATGAGTTAGAATGAAGGGTTATGAGCCCTATTTATAGTCAAATAGTACCTTGGTGGCCAAGGAGACTTAGAGCTTAAGGTTAGGACATATGTACCAGCTAAAGGATGATGTGGAGAGGCTAGGGAGGTGATGTGGTGGTCTATGGTGGTTCTAGACATTTTAGGGGTGTTTGGTTTGATTTATACATGGCTTTTTTTTTTACAGCCAATATCAGTCTCGGTAAAATGGTTGCCATTTACAAATCGTAACTCTGATGAAGCTCAAACCAATGAGCATGGTTAGATATTTGAGTCCTCTACAACCTTTAGTTTTACATATTTAGGGGTTACTGTACAAAAATTTAGAGATAATAGCCGTTAACTACAGGTGTGCAGAATTTGCGCACCTTTGCCATTTCGGCTATAACTAATTCATCCGATATCGAATGGATTGTTCACACGGCAAAATGCTTCACAAGAACATAGGGCGTACAGAAACCTTAGTATTTTCATTAATATCTAAAACAACCTATGATTTTTCTCAGATACTATGTTTTACTCAAACCGATCCATATTTCTTAAAAATCTTTTAAATTAGTTTAAGGGTGTAATGGGTTTGCTATGGTTTTATGATTTTGGTTTAGGGTTAGATGAATTAGGGTTTTAGATTTATATTTCAAATGAGATGTTGTATTACTTGTACATATGCTTTAATAACTTGTACATTCACTTTAGATATTAACCTTTCATGGATTTTGGGTTTAGAGGTATACGATTACGTTTTAAAGCCTGACTTGATATAACGTTGCAAATGGTACATTATATGAGTTATGTACTTTGTAAAAATGATATTAAGATATTGACTTGATATGTTATGATGTTTGCTCGTCATATATGTAGATAGGATTGACATAGGTAGGTTGTGTGAGCTCGTTAACTGTAGAAATGTAAATTATGATACGTAATGGAATAGAATGAAACAAAAATTTTATTACCGTGAAAAAGTAGTACTTAACATAGTAAGTAGATATTACATTGATGAAATACTGGAAAATTACGGGTTGCCATTGACATATCCTCTAAATAGCTACAGTAATAAGTTTATCCAAAATGTACGCATTTTGTGCTACTACGCCACAACTCAATTTACACCTGCCTTGCACTTGCAGATGGTAAATAGTATTATGGTCACTGCTAGAAGGTTATACTACTTATACATTGTTGTCTATAAAAGATTGGATTGCATGTATGTCGCTTACCCTTTGTGTTTCGGTTTCTTATTGATTGAATGGCCTTCGATGTTTGTGGTATGCTGAAACAACAATCTGTTAGTTGATTTCTTTAACGGTCGGACTTCTGCAATTTCTTTTCTTTTAGTATTGATTTCTTCTTCAGTTGGCGGGGTTGATATTTCAAGCAATTTGGGACTGAGATTGGTTGATTGATCTACTTGTTCGATACTTGACACTGATAGCGTGGCGGGCAAGTCAGTAGCTGCAAGTAAAGTGACTGTCAAGTATTTATCATTTGGTTTAAAGTAAAGTAATGGCATAGTGGGTGTAAAGGTTTTGTAGCAAATTTGTTGCAATGTGAATGACACATATTGACTGACGTATAAGCTAAAGTCATATAAATTGCGAAAAATGTTATGCTTGGTAATAATATAGCAGCACAAATCCACCCTAAATCCTCATGTATAAAGTAAAATGCACTATGTGGAAACTAGAAAGGGGGGTTGAATAGTTTACAGGTTCGTTTTCGTTTTAAATCTTTGCTTTCAAAATACTTAGATTCGAGTAGTATGTTTATCCAATCAACAATATGAATCTACCAAGTAAGTATCTAAACTAATAGTAAATAACAATCACAACAATATAAAGAGATAAGAGAAGGAACAATCAAACCAAGACACCAATATTTATAGTGGTTCGGCTACGAAACTCTTCTTCGCCCTACTTTGCTCCCTGAGTATCCTACTCAAGATTTTACTATGTCAACAAGCTCCCTTCAGGCGGAGGGGAAGGAAAAACGTTGTACAGTCGTTACGTTATTTTACGTCACTAAGATTATTGTCGAGCTGTCCTATACTTAGTCCTCCTACGGAACCAATCTACCACTTCACAATCACTACACGATCACTAGATCTACACTATCGGATTTACACAATATCTGAATCACACAAATACATAAGATAATTACAATAGAGATTTGATACTTAGAAGAAAAGAGGGGAGATCACTAATCAACACTTTGTTTCTTGGTGAAAACAAGTGTTCTTCTCTTGCACTTGAATGAGAGGGAAGAGATGAGAAGAATAGATTAGATCACTTGAAACAAGATCAAGAGATGTTAGTGATCAAGATATTTAGTGAGAGAAAGAAGGTTTTTAGAGAGAGAAAAGCGTGTGAGATAATTCACGTGCAATAGAGGTGGTCGTTTTCTGCAAGGATTGGATGCGTAGTATTTTTATAGGCAAGAAAATTCAACGGTCACTGGCGGCGGTCCCGGCGGTCCCGACGATCCCAGATATATAAGGGGGGCGCCAGGCCTATAAGGGGGCTGCCAGTAGACTACGATCCCTTTTTTGTCTTTTTGTGAGGAAGGTTGTATCTGGTATAGAAGCTTCTGTTTTGGGAGGAAATTTTGAATTTCAAATTTAAATTTTTATTAAAACTTTTCTTTTAATTAGAAAATATTTTGTATAATTAATTTAGTGAAATTCTTTTGTAAAAATGTAATGGATAAGAGAAAAATATTTTCTTGAACACTAATCATGCTTAATTATTTGTTTGTTCATACCTTAAGTGATTACTAATCTTAGAAATGGAATTTTACGATTAATAAAATGTAAACGTTTAATTTTATCGTAAACGTTTTTACATTTTGTTATCATTAAAACGTTGAGAGGTCGAAAAATATAAATAACGTTTTTAGACATTATTTGTATTAACAATCTCCTCATTTTGATGATGACAAAATATAAACTCATTTTGTATAAAATTAATAGTTACACATTATTAATGGGTTTTGTTCCATTTCTCCCCCTTTTTCAAATTCAAAAAGAATGATCGTCAAGTAGTTGTAGGAAAAAAGAAATCGACGATATCAAGACTCTCCCTTGATGTACGCTCCCCCTCGTTCGGGACACCAAGGGATCGATCTTATGAAAATTATTTGCTACAAAACAAAGTTAAAAATATAAGTGCAAGACAAATATCTTTTAAGCAACACATTAGACTCTTAAGCTCACACTATAGGAGTTTCATTCAACAATCAAGAAACTCATACAATAGCAAATGCAACTAATACATTCATACAACATAAGATAAAACTATAACTAATACAAGATAATTAATCCATAAGACACACTACATACTTCATGAGATAAAGAAAGACAATACTACATAAGTCCTAAACAATTCATGATTCATAGAGAATGACCTTTTGAGCAAAAAGGTTGGGGTGACACATTTATAAAAACTTTTGGAGACATTTCAAGGTGGAGGTGGAAAGTATGAGATGATTGCGGTAGTGAGAAGATACTCAAGATGAGCAAACATGATGTTCATCTCATCTCTTAAGGTTAAGAAAAGAGTTCGGTTATAAAAGCAACATATGCAATTTGACCCATGGTAGTTGTAGTAAAGAGGGTGGCCCATGATAGGTGGTTGTGGTTGTGGTGGAGATGATGGTGATGGAGTGTCATGAATTTGATCAAGAGGAGTGATTGGTGACAAAGAGAGTGTGATATCCAAAGAATGATGACTTTGAAGTGGTTGAGGGTTTAGAGGTCTAGGAGGAACATCTAAAATGTTGTCAAGCAAAGGGTTCAAAAGATGAGGAGAAGTTGGTTCATTTGAAGATGGTGGTGAAATTTGAAGTTTTGATTGAAAAGAAGAAGATGTGTTCTCTTGGCTTTATGAGGTTTGATTAGTGGATGTTGTTTTTGATGGTGCATTTGGAGGAGTTGGAGATGAAGAAGTTGTTGTAAGAGAAGGTGTGGTGGTGACATCTTCATCACTAGAGATGTTGACAAATAGTTGTCTAGGAGGGATTATGGTTAGTTTGATTTTCTTGGAAGGGTTAGAAGAAGAAGCTTTGGTAGAGTTTATGGTAGAATTGTTTGAAGAAGATGAAGATGGTAAGAAGAATGAGAAAGATGGCTTATTTATTTTGAAAGCAAATGATCAAAGTAGAAAAGCATGAGAATTAAAGAAACAAATTCCAAAAGTTGTTTAGCAAAATGCAAAAAGTTTAGTTGGGTCTAAGAGAGAATAGTCAACTGCACAGAAAATCAGGTAGTCACAGTAAAATTTCCGTGACTTCTCATGGCGGTCCAATATATACATGGCGGTCCCAGATATATTAGGGGGCCGCCCCATGTTTATGGGGGCCGTTCTCTGAAGACAGTAAAACTTTCCAGTTTTCTTGATTTTCTGTAGATCCTGTACAGAAGGAAATTTCATATTTTCCCTTTTTGCAATCAACTCTATTTCATCATGAATCATCTAATACTTTAACAATTAAATTCATAAAACTAACCATTCAAAATTCAATTAAAGGAACACATATATGCATATTGACTAATAGATAAGCATGCATAACATCATAAAGGTAATTATAGTGTATCGAGTAACATGCAAACAAGTGTTTAGGATGATAAAATCGAAAGATCATCCAAGGCAAGTTATGTTGCCCGTACTACATACTAAGTTACCACTAAGTAATATAAGTTCAAGTACTTAAGCATCATAAAGTAATAAGTAATATAATTAGTAATGTCACAAGGCAAATTTCCATATTTCTCACTTCCTCATATTTCTCCATAAGTTTCTAAGACCTTTCCCGATTGACCTTAGTCCACCACGTTGCTCGTCTCGAATCTGAACTTGACGATTGATGATTTCGGTTTGACGGGTGTAAAAGGGTTCCAAGTTAGGGTCAATGTTAGGTGGGTTTTGAAAAACTTAAGGAACTTGATTGGTTAACAAATTGACATAACGAATGGGGGAAGGAGTGCTTGCACGCGAGGTCCCTTTGCCATTTCCATCATCATCATTAAGATGAGAGGATGATGGTTGGTCAAAGGCGGAAGAAGAGGAAGTGGAGTGACGACCTCTTCTCGTGCCACGATCCTTTCTAGTCTTTCGCTATTGTTGAGCGGGAAGAGGATTCATGACACAAGACATAAGACTCATTGTTCAAATCATGATTTTCATTCATGATGAGTTTAAACAAACGGGTCAATAACATACCATAGGGTAAGATCAACCGCTTTTGTTTAGTGACCCACTCCATTCGTTTTGCCATGAAATAGGCAAGGTTGAACTTTTCGGAGTGTACGACACAATAAAGCATGTAACAAAGACACGCGGGAACATGATCCCGATTACCCCCCAGACAAAAAATGTTTTCCCGAATAATCTCTTCCAAAGGCTTCAGGGTTGGCTCAATTTCACGAGTTAGAACTTGATATTCAAGAACATTAATTTCTTCCTTATGACGGATGCGACAGACTTGTCCTTCTCTATCTATTCGAATACACGAAATGATGTCATCAGGAGAAGGAGGGTTGGTTTGATATGGACCATCCGTAGGGATACCATATTCTAACTCGTCAAGTAACCATTTGTCAGTAAAGACGCAGGCACCCTCGCAAGGTATGTCAAGAATTTGAGCAAATTCTTAAGAGAGTAAGAAAAGAATTGATTTTGAATAACAAATTCGATGACCATTTGACCTTCATCAGAATAATTTAATTGATATTGACTATAAAACTCAAGAATGAAACAAGGACAAATTTGGTCATTAATTTCAAGGAGACACTCAAACTCGACAAAGCTGAACAGAATATAGTTTAGATCAACAAATTTGTCAAAAACCACCCGACCCTCATGAATATAACGACTTTCAAGGTTTCTTAGTTTTTCTTTTATAGGTGTACGGTATTCATGTGATATTATTGGTATATAGGCTCTTGTATTTTTGTGATCTTCGGATGACTTACGAGGCATGATTTCCTAAAACAAAAGCAAAATAATATTTTATTACAGTTTACTTGTAATTTATTATGCACATTGTTTCTAGTGTGTGCCTAAATGTGACAAATGTGGAGTAACAATTAACTTGATCTAAACTTTAAAATCCAAAGAATTAATCCAAACACTTCTTATTTTGATTTTACTCATCTAAACAAGTCAAAAATACATATGAATTATGTATCCTGGAATTTGTTCATGAGATCATTATGCATGTGTTTGAAAATGTTTTTAAGTTGTATTAACAATGCATAACAACAATTTTATTATGTTCCTAACGTGAGTGATTTGAAAATAAAATTGGGGTTTTGGTTCGAAATTAATTTTCCGACAAACTTACAAACGTATGCAAATCCTATGTCTATGGGAAGCATATTAGTTATACATTGTATCCTGGTAGTCTTAATTATACAAAATTGAAAGAAAAATTAGAAATCCCTGGTATGTGCTTAAATACACATACCTTTTACCTTTAAAAACAAGCTAAAATAACCAAAAACGGACTTAAAATGCCAA
>BQNB010075730.1:0-28853 GCA_026074375.1 Tanacetum coccineum | reverse complement strand
GTTTCTCTATAGTCAATCTGTATTTATACAAGTTGGCTATCACCCTTAGCAGGCTGCAAAGATCTGTTCAGTTTGGGACTCACAAATACGTTGAATAAGATTAAAAAGGGAGAGCATGAAAAAGTTTGCCAACAAATTGCTAGGTTCTTCTACATACGTGCTCTTTCATTTAATTGTGTAAAGAATCTCGAGTTTGGAAAAATGGTACAAATGATTGGTGAATATGGGAAAGGGCTTGATCCACCTTCTTACCATGAGATGAGAGTTACCTTTTTAAAAAAATAAGTCGACAATACGAAGTCATTACTTGAGGAATACAAAAATGAGTGGAAGAAAACGGGTTGCACACTGATGAGTGATGGGTAGAGTGATAGGATGAATCGATCGATATGTAATTTTCTTATCAACAGCCCTAAAGGTACCATCTTCTTAGCATTGATTGACACATCAGATATTAGCAAGACAAAGGAAAAGGTTTTTGCAATGTTGGATGATTTCGTCAAGAAAATTGGTGAAGAACATGTAGTTCAAGTAGTGACTGATGATGCTGCAAATTATAAAGCTGCTGGTGAGATGTTGATGGATAAAAGAAATAAATTATTTTGGACACCTTGTGCTGCGCATTGTGTTGACTTGATGTTAGAGGACTTTGAAAAGAAGATTGAAGAACACAAAGTCACCATAGCAAAAGGTAGAAAAGTAGTCAGTTTCATATATAATATAACTCATCTCATATTTTTGTTGAAAGAGTTTTCAAATGGCAAGGAACTCCTTAGGCCTGGAGCAACGAGGTTTGCTACTTCATATCTTACACTTTGTCGGTTGTATGAGCTAAAAGGTGCTTTGATCTTGATGTTTGCATCTGAAAAATGGTAAAATAGAAACTTCGCAAAATCACAGGCAGGGAAGAATATTAAGACTATAGTTCTTGATAACGTAGGATTTTGGAGATCAGTTAACACATGTTGTACTGCTGCAATTCCTTTGATAAAGATACTTTAAATGGTTGATTCAGATTCACCTGCCACGGGTTTCATTCTTGATGCCATGGTCAACGCAAAGAAAGAAACCATATTTATGTACAAAGACGTTGAATCGAGGTAATTTATCTTATATGGCACTATCATTATTTGTCTAGTATAATTTTATTATTGTAAACAACCATCTCACATTCCCTTTTTCGTTTATGTTTTTAGCTATCAACCTGTACTAGATATAATTGATCAAAGATGGAAAAATAAGCTTCAAAGGCGTCTTTATGTAGCAGGCTACTACTTAAATCCACAAATGCAATACAATTCGGAAGATTGTGGTTTTAGCAAAAGTACCTTTTATAAATGTCTTGAAACAATGTGTGGCGATGAGAAACAATCAAAGAAGATTGATCTATAGCTTGATTTATTTAAGAAATCAAAAGGGCTATTTGGTTGTAGCACAACTAAGCTCACAAGGAATGAAAACTCTCCGGCTGATTGGTAGGATTCACTTGGCGATGACACACCAGAACTGAAACAGTTTGCCATTCGTGTTTTGAGCTTGACATGTTCTTTATCAGGTTGTGAGAGAAATTGGAGTGCTTTTGAGATGGTAACTTGAAATGGTATCTCTTTAACTTATTTTACACCACTAATGCTATCTAATTTCGTAAGTTTTTTTCTCTTTTTGTTATTTAGGTACATTCTAAAGGAAGAAATCATCTACAAAAACAGAAAATGAATGATCTTGTGTATGTGATGTATAACTTAAAGTTAAGTGGAAGTGAAGAAAGGAAATGAAAAGAGGAAGATTTTGAAACCTTCCACTTTGAATATGTTGATTCTGATGATGAGTGGATTACGGAAGATAATGAAGATTTGACAAACGTGTATGAGAATGAGTCGACAACACATGGTGATAGTGGAGATGATGATTTTCTTGAAGAGGATATAAGAAATCAATATGGTGATGATATATTACACTTTTTCTTCTATAATTTCAACATTTTTTTCTATAATTTCAAACACCTGATTGTGGTATTGTGTGACTTCTTAGGTGGAAATGAACGGCCAAAAGAAGAATCAAGTTACATTTTCAAAGAGGGAAATGAAGTTGACGAAATGGCACAATTAGAAATCATAGATTGATGGCCTTATTTTAGACTTCTGGTAATTTAGGCTATGGTTTAATAACTTTTACATGACCGCGTAGTATTTCTTTTATATCTAGAATTGTTTGTTTAACAATTGAAACCATGGAGTAGGTGCACATGTGTAGTATCTCTTTTGTATCCAAATTGCTCTTTAGCGATTAAAACACGAACTAGATTTGTGCAAGTCAGTGTGGGTTAACATTTTATTCTAATTAAATTGGCATGGGTCTGCAGTGCAGGTTTTGTGCTATGTCATTGTGGGTTAACAATTGGAGTGCTTTTTGGTTTTGGTTGATTGTAATTTTGTCTCGTATTATATAAACTATAAAACCACAACCCTTATACAATTTTACATACATTTTCATAGGATCTTACAATCCCAATCCGATCCTACGATTACGATCTTGCAAAGCCAAAAACGACCCTAGGTAGGATCCCGATCTTGAAAACCTTGGTGCATATCATCACTTATGCAAAATGGGATTAAAAGTAATTTTTAAAAATAAGTCACTAAAATCCACTAAAAGTTGGCTAGAAGATGAATTACTCAAATTAAAAGAAAAATTGTCTAGATTAGAGAAAAATAAAGAAATTAATGTAGAATGAAAAACATGTCAAAACCTTAAGAATGAAGATGAGAAACTTAAAGAAGAAATAATCAAGCTCAACAAATTTAATAAAAGCACTCATTCTCTTAAGATAATGTTAAGTTTTCAAAAACCATCCGGAGACAAATCGGGTCTAGGATTTAATTCAGCCGAAGCGTCAACGAGTAGGACTAAATAAATAAATTTTGTAAAATTACAAGAACTTAAACCCAAGTCTATTAAAGAAAAATTCAGCGAATTAAATTCAAGTCCAAAACCCAAATATATAATTGTAAACAATATCAAAGTTCTCGTTACAAGTGATGAAGAAGTAAAAAGTTTTTGTAAACCATCTTTAAAACCTAGAGTTGGATTTACCAAACCCGAAGTTAAGTCAAAAACTCCACCACCAAAGAGAAATAATAGTTCTCATCCTCGGCCTAAAACACCACAACCTAGGAGAGATCAAAATAGACAAAAATACTCTAATACATATCCCACCATGTGGAATAATCCCCAACAACTAAACTATGCTCCATGGGAAAGTTGTCCACCTTTTATGCATCCAAATCAAATGCAACATATGCAAAGGATGTACGGTACTAACAATTTTGGACCCATGAGATATTGAGGACCAAATGTTTGAATTATTATGTTATTTAAATTGATATGCTTGGGAATTAATTTGTAGCCCGACAAGTGGATTAAAGTTAGTGGATGCTCAAAACACATGACGGGTAACCGAAAGCTATTCTCTATATACAAAGCATACAATGGAGGTAACGTTTTTTTCGGAAGTAATTTACGTGGTAACATCATAGGAAAAGGTACGATCTCTCATGACTCCCTCATTATTGAAAATGTTGAGCACGCAGATAATCTAAAATTTAACTTGCTAATTGTTGGTTAGATTTGTGATAATAAGTGCAAAGTAATATTTACCGAACATGATAGAAAAAAAATTAAAGACGAAAAATTTATAGGTAAAGGAACTAGAAAAAGAGGCTTATATGTGATGAAACTAGGAAATAAGCCAGAAGATCAAATATGTCTTGCAACCTTAGATGAAAATTCCACATTATGGCATAGGATATTAGGTCACACAAATGTGCAATTAATTCAATCTCTAGCATCTAAGGAGTTAGTTAGAAATCTACCTAAGCTTAAATTCAACTGACATTTTTGTGACGCTTGCAAAATTGGAAAGCAAGCTCATGCTAGTCATAAAGCTAAAAATATAGTCTCGACAACTAGATGCTTAGAACTATTACACATGGAATTATTTGGCCCTTCCTCCATACGGAGTTATGGAGGAAATCGTTATACCTTAGTAATCGTAGATGACTACTCTCGATTTACATGGACTAGATTTTTAGGAAATAAAACCGAAGCTTTCGAAAAATTTGAAATATTTAGTAAAATGATTCAAAACAAATTAGGATGTTCAATAGTGTCAATTAGAACGGATCATGGTAGGGAATTTGATAATGAAGTACAATTCGGACAGTACTATGACTCTAATGGGATTACTCACAATTTTTCCGCTCCTCGTACTCCACAATCAAATTGGGTAGTAGAAAGAAAGAATCGTACTTTACAAGAAATGAGTAAGACTATGTTAAATGAACAATCCGTTCCACAAAAATTTTGGTGTAACGCGGTCGATACATCAACTTATATAATTAATAGAATTTCAATTGGACATATTTTAGGAAAAACCTCATACGAATTATTAAAAGGTAGAAAACCTAATCTTAGCTATTTTAAAGTATTTGGAAGCAAATGCTTCATTCTTAATACAAAAGATTATCTCACCAAGTTTGACCCAAAGTCGTACGAAGGTGTCTTCCTAGGATATTCACAAAATAGTAAAGCTTATATAATTCTCAACAAAGAAACAATAAGAGTCGAAGAAGCCTTAAATGTGACTTTCGATGAAACTCCTCCATCGCCTAAAACATCACCTTTGGAGGATGATGATTTAGTCGAAGAAGAAGCTATTGAGGTTAATAAAACAAGACCCTTAGGCAATGATGTCGAAGATAAATCTTTAGAGAGTAATAAAATCATAAATATTAAAGAATGTTATTGGTAACCTAAATCAAATAACTCTTAGATGACAAGCTCAAGACAAAGGTAATTTCTTTTGTTTCCTTTCAACCATATAACCTAAAAACATAAATGAAGCTTTAAAAGATAAAAATTAGGTAGTTGCTATGCAAGAAGAATTAAACCAATTTATAGCAAATGATGTTTGGGAATTAGTCCCAAATCCTAAGAATATGACTATCATTGAAACTAAATGGGTATATAGAAATAAGCTTGATGAAAATGGTGTCGTGTCTAAAAATAAAGATAGGCTAGTCGCCCAAGGTTATAATCAACAAGAAGGAATTGATTATGACAAAACTTATGCACCCGTAGCTAGATTAGATACTATAAGAATTTTGTTTGCTTATGCATGCGCACTAGATATCAAACTATTTTAAATGGATGTAAAGAGTGCATTCCTTAATGGTTTTATCAATGAGGAGGTTTACGTGGCACAACTTCTAGGATTCATTGACTTTGCAAAACCCAATCATGTTTATAGAATCAAGAAAGCGCTCTATGGACTTAAACAAGCTCCTAAAGCTTGGTACGATAGGTTAAAAGCATTTCTCATTAAACATGACTATACTATAGGAATGGTAGATTACACACTCTTTACTAAAAAGAAAAACTCTAACCTCATAATTGTTTAAATATATGTCGACGACATCATATTTGGCTCAACTTGTCAAGAATTATGTGATGATTTTGCCAAGATCATGCATGATGAGTTTAAAATGAGTATGATGGGCGAATTAAACTTTTTCTTAGGATTACAAATAAAACAATTAGAAGATGGTATATTTTTCAATCAATCAAAATATATAAAAGAAATGCTTAAGAAATTTAGATTAGAAGACTCTAAACCTATGAAAACTCCCATGTCTACGAAAACAAAACTCACGAAAGACGAAGAAGGTGAGTCCATGGATAATACTAAATATAGAGGTATAATAGGTAGCCTATTATACTTAACGGCAAGTAGGCCTGATATCATGTTTAGTGTTTGCCTTTATGCACGCTTCCAAGAGGATCCCAAAACCTCTCATCTTGAAGTCGTTAAACATATCTTTTGATACATTAAAGGCACTGCGCACTTGGGATTATGGTATCCTAAGGGGTCCTGCATAGAAACCGTAGTATATGCCGACTCTGATCATGCGGGAGATTATGTGGACTAAAAAAGCACTAGCGGTATTTGTACATTTATGGGATGTTGTTTAACATCTAGGTTTTCGAAGAAGCAAACTGCTCTTGGTATATCCACTACCGAAGCCGAATACGTAAGCGCCGGAAAGGCATGCCAACAAGCACTATGGATGAAACACACTCTCGTTGACTATGACATTCGTCTCGATGACATTCCTATAATGTGTGATAAAAAAGGAGCAATAGATTTAAGCAAAAACCCCGTTCAACACTCACATACTAAACACATAGAAATTCGTCACCATTTCCTTCGCGACAATGTTCAAAAGGGAAATATCACCATCAAAAAGGTTCTGTCACCATCAAAAAGGTTCCGTCGGAAGACAACATAGCCGACATTCTAACTAAACCTCTTAAATGAGAATCGTTCAATTACTTGCGTCTACGTCTTAGAATGATGGCACAAAACGACTAGAATATTTATTGTCCTTTGTTGATCCCAACTAGATCTTGCAAACCTTGTTAAAGGGTTAGTTGTATTGAATAGATTCAAGACAACTATGCTAGAAACTTTGTTGATACTAAGAGTATGCGGAATCTACTCTTTAGTACTTAGAAGAATATCAATGTAATAGTAAACTGTGATGCAGTAGAATGAATGAACAATGAATATAACCAAAAAGCTTCAATATTATTATGATGAATAATACGAGTACTCTGTCTAGTACTAGGGTTTACAACCTTGAAGCTACAAAGAAAGACTGATTGATGTGTTTCTAAACCATAACCTAGGATCTCCTTTTATACACCAAGGAGTCCTTTACAAGATAACTATGAATCTTCTAAAACATTAAGCTTATATGCATATCTTTCTAAATATATAGAATATACACAAGATAACTAATACATATCTTTTAACACGTCTTTACACCTCTTCACACGTCTTTATCTTCATGCAGTCTTCAGTCTTTATCAGCAGTATAAATCCCTTCAGCAGTGTTAAGTTTAGTACTAGCAGTACTAACTTATACCTAGCAGTACTAACATTCTTCTAGCAGTACTAACTGGTTTATACTGCCAGTTATGACTTAAGCATTACTAACACTTTGACTAGGCAGTACTAAGTCTAATGAGTTTAATTACCAACAATCCTCCCCTAAACTTGTGATTTACCTTCAAATCATCAAGTTTCTTGAATTAAACCTTTCTGAGAGGATTCTTCAAAACATTCTTCTACTGCTGAAGTTGAGACCTTATAAACCTGAGAAGTTCAAATGCCATTTCACTTTCTTGATCAACCTCTAGTCTTCTACTTAAAATCCTTGAAAGCATTTCTTGGGTAAGAGGATATTTCTTGTCTATCATCATGTGAATAGCAATTCTAGTATGCATCAGCAACATATGAATTCCACACGAGTCAAATAATCTCTAGCTTATCAAGTTGTAGTCCTGTTGATTCTTCCATATTTCATCATCTTCATTAGGCTCAAATAAAATCTTTAGATCTCCCCAAAGTAACAAGTCATATTGTCGGTAACCCAATATCACCTTCACTTCACCATTGATACAAAAAAAAATAGATAAGAGAAAAGGAAGAATTTTAGAAAGAAGTTAGAGAGAGAAATAAAGAGAGAAAAATAAGAATGGTTGATTACATAAATGAAATCTTACAAATGAATCAACACCCTCTTCATCCTTGGAGAGGGGTATTTATAGTTAAAACCAAGAGGCTTTCATGCCTTGGTGTTTCTACAGGCCAGACTTGGGATTACTTGGGCTTTCGCCCGATACACGTGACCGATTAGATTACACAAAGAGCCCGTTTACCCGTCTAGCCTATTACAACATATAATTAATTAATGACCGAGACATAATATAATTAATGAACGGACTTCCTTGTTCGACTCAATATTTTGTGGCTAACAATCTCCCCCGAAGTGAGTTCATTGTGACACTCCTTCGTGAGATCAATGAGATTGCTTTTGTCGTTGAGCTCTTGTGATCTTTGTCTCTGTCAACGTTGAGGCTTGTACCTTCCATGCTTTGTGATCTATTGATCTTAGCCATTGTCATTGTCCTTTTGACGTTTGTCTTTTTTCGTCGAGATCTTTAAATCATATTCCTTCGCTTGATCGTCTTTGCCACCGTGGTGATCTTGTGGTCTTGACCAACATGCCATACTTTGCATCAGCGAAAGCTGCTAACAATCTCCTTGATAGAACTTGAATATCTTTGAAGGAAGATCTTGTATATTAGATTTGGTTCGGAAGTCATTGTCTTTGAAATTCTAGAGCTTCATTATTCTTGACATCTTAATAGCTTATAGTATTTCATTTGTAGTTTGACGCATGAGCATGTGGTAATATCCGACTCCAGCTGTGAGAATGCGGCATCACCTACTCTATCATTATGAATCCTGAATAAAACAGTTAGCAATAAAGCGTGGTGGAACGAATAAGGCTCTGTCATTTTCGTCCGTAATGTTAGATTAACCACCTGTTCCGGTAAGACAATTGTTACAGTATAAAATAGTTGTACCTGTATCTTGTAGATTCAAGAAGTCTCCTTGACAGGGTTTGCGACCGCTCAATCGGAAGGATCAATTCTAAAGATGAGACGTATTAATTTACCCATGCTTGTCTTGTTCTCAATTATCCGGAACGTCTCAAAGCAGACAACACAATAAGAGTGAATCAGATGGTTACTATCTTCTGATTAAGCCGACAATTCATTTCTGGAACAAGTTTGATGCAGCATTGAATCGCACCATCAAATTTCTTTTCGGCAGTTGACACAAGCTTTGATTTCATATTAGAATCGTCGTCAAGTCACCTACCAAAGAGCTTGTTGATGCTGGCTGAAGTAGGATTCATCATTCATTGTGAGTACATTAAGTATCATCACGATGTTCTGGCACAATCACAAGGATAATGTGTAGGACTCTTGTTAACAACTTGTGAACTTAATGACATTCGACAAGTGTTTGTCATGGAATGTGTCCTAATGAGATTTTATTTTTGAAAATTGAAAAAATCTCTGGCTCTAGACTCGATTAGTGAGTTTTGGTTTTTAGTAATCGGAGCTGGAGCAGACTGCCACCAATCAATATAACTAACTCGAAGTGAGAAAGTTCCAATAGACAGTCCGTGTGTAGTTCTCTGAGACAAAATGAAGACAAGTTATTTAAGAGAAACCCAATGGCTAGAGGGTTTGTTGCATATGCATCACTGGTCCATGATGTTGTTCTCAATGTCAGCAATCAACATTGTGATTATGAAACAGGCATATGTATTGACCCGGTTTCTGCCTAATTTGTGTGGAGGCATCTTTCATTAGACCGCTTTATCCATACATTTCTTTTTCATTCTTCAACCCCTTCAATGCTTACCAAGACGTCATTACTAACACCTTGTTGTGATTGTTCCAGTGTTATCTCAATCTTAGTCGGCATTCTTCCCTTATACACATTCATCTCCAATCATACCTAAGGACTGCTATTTCTAACTATGGAGTGTCCTTGGGTAGATCCCTCCGGTTCTGGTTGGATCATAGGACAAACACTAACCTTACACCTTATGACTTCCGAAACGTACATGAATAAGATGTTGTGGTATTATATCGAACCATAAAAACCTTTTCGAGAAGTATCAGCACTTTTGAGTCAAGAGCACTTATTATTTTCAAGATCACAGTGGATGGGACACACACACACAAAGTATTTTAAATACTAATGCACTTAGTTTTTGAAATACTTTGTGATTAAAATTTGTCTTGAAATACCATGGGGAAATCTTTTACTTAGCATGAATTACATGGAACATAAACTTGCTCCCCCTCAATTTTACATATGTTTGACACCAAAAACAATGATACCAAGTTGTAAAATGAATATAAAATTAAGGTTGAACACTTAGTCTAGCTTATACTATCATTTCAATTGCATGTCATTATTATCTTGTGTTATTAAGAGACCTTTTTGGAAAGGTTTGAATACCATAGAATGGTCCGTGAGATGATGGATATTATTGTGAAAAGTAGTTATATACAAATTTATTTTAAAATTTCTTAAATTGATTGGTATGACTTGTTTATTCCAAACTCATTAAATGTTGTTTTACGAAAAAACTCCCCTTGAAAGATGGAGTGTTTGAACACACAATTTTGAAGATTATTAATCGTCAGTAAGAATTCTTAAAACATTTGTTCAACATTTTGAATAAACATTCATGTTAAGAAGTCTTCACTCCAACTACTAAGGGTAAGCGCACTTAATGCGTACACTATCCATTTTTCTAGAGCTTAAAACTTGAATGTCTGGTAAGAACAGCTCAAGACGAGATAAAGTTGAATGTTCTCGATGATAGGATAAGTTAACTGTAAGATAAGCTTTCCTTTTTTGAGTCCGGTTACGTACTTATATTGCACAATGAGTCCATCAAGAAAATTAGAAATGACATGTTTTGAAAGCATTTGAAACACCTGTTCGAACTTCATTTACACGCCCGTGTCAATATTAATCAACATTTCTAGGTACGTAAATGTTATCGATTCTAAGAGACACGTCAAAAAATATATTGTTAAACATTTTCTATTTTTTTGAATTTTGGTAATTGTTCTAATTGAAATTTTATTATTTTTGTATTTTGTTTTATAAAACTATTTACATTTGACCTCAGCATAGTATATGTGATGGTGAAATAGTAATGTCCAACTCGTTGTCGTGATGTACTGTCTTGTCTAGCTGATGAACAACTTTTGGAACCAGCTTTGAACTTAACAGTTCATTGTTGTGGTCGTGAATTCCGAATTCTGAACTATTATGATTAGAAGTCATTGCTTATTCATTAGATGAAAATTCCTTAAAGCCTTGGTTTCTCAGATACCAGTCTTTTCAGCAACCAAACTCTGAGTCCTTCCTTTGTAAGATTTAAAGATGTACCTGTATGTATGTTAAGTGTACCTGCACTGACATCAAGAGTTTGTTTGCATTCATAATGGTTAGTGATATCAACAGGTTGTAACTAATTTATGTGGGATTCACTGTCAACCATAGTGTTCAAGAGGTATTAAGATCCCTATCAGTAGGAATCCACTTAAGACCAACTGTCTTGAAAAGTTTACCTGTCGGTTTCCACCTAAGACAAAATCTAGGAGTCATTGTTTTCTCATGGACAATGGAAGTCTTTTGATTGAAAGACCTGATCTTTTTATGGATCTGTCTTCTGGTTTCTTTTGGCAAAACTTGATGTGCTCTACGGGTATTAATCTTTAGTGTCTTATTGGATGGAACCTAAGCACGTGAGTTGACTTCATTTAGGAATTTTGTTACACAAGAATCATGAATGGCATTAAAGACACATTTCTGACATGTTGATCAAACAAAATGTTTGGATCAGAAAACTTCTAGAATTCCTTTTGCTATGGGCACAGTCTTTGTCGTGACGAAACTACTCTTAAATGCGGCATCCTAGACTTGGTTATTGATGCTAGGTGTTGGATTGCTACCATTAGCTATGCTTTGTGATCTAGCAGAGGGCATCACTCTAGGTTCTAAATTCCTACCATTTTCTTGTGTCTTTTTCTTAGCTTCCTCTAGGTAGTGATTATGAACCATGTCATTTGAGTTATACTAATGAGCTAGGTTACAATCATGTGATGGAAAGGTTTTGCAACACAAATTCACTTTCCTTTGGCAAATAATGTGTAGTGACTGGTATTGACGAAATCGTTATGACATCAAACTTGGGAAGGCAAACCGTTGCTTTGCAAATCTAGTCCCGTTCATGACTAAAACGCAGTCAGTTTTCTAACAACTGATTGGTTCTACTTAGTTGTATAGCCGGTTCTCCTAAGATTGACGATTTTGCAATACTTAGTATAACACCTATTTCCTGGTAATTTCCCTTTAACTTATTTTTTTAATGCTGTAATTGCACAATCTGTTCCGCATTGATTGCTTTTAATCATCATGTTTGCATCAAAGAATTGTGTGTTCTATTTATCCTAGCTCTCGTGTCTGATTAGAATCATACATTTCTTTGTAATGCTTTTTCAAAGTCTCATTCCTTAAGTCACAGTAGCCACTTTATGTTCCAATTCGATGTTAATTGTTTTAATTACATCTATGTCATGTTTAACCTTGGCTTCATTACTTTTTACTTTTGAAAATTGACCATGTTGCCCTTCTTTTAAAACTTGATTTTGATATTTGAGTTCAATATTAACACAATGTGCTTCCATTCTTGAAAAATCTTTTTGAAATTGGGCAACTGTCTTTTTGAGTACGATATTTCAGATTCATGAGATGATTTGAGAGATTAGTTGTCGGTTACACAGTTAATGTAGTCGAATGCAAAGAGTACATGTTGTCATGACATTGTTCAACATTCTGTCAACCACACCTTCATTCTTGAATTTGGTTGCTCAGTATGCTGTTGTCCTATAGCGAAAGACAATGATTTATGCAGGTCGTTTGTACCCTCCACCATTGCTCTTCATTCATATAAGGATCTGATATCTCGCATCATTCCCTGGTCTGCTGCTTGTATATTGCTCTTTTAATGCTGTCCACTGCTTTCTGTATCAACCAAACTAGCATCTAATGCTTTACTCGAATCAACCTTATCCTTTGTTGTCTGCATTTGTCTTTCATTCACCCAGCTGTTATACTCTTCTTTATGCTTTGCTCTTTCATCAATCAACTTCTTAACAGATTCCATGTGTTGGATCAGTTGTGTCACGGATGTCTGGAATCAGCAGTGAGGTGTATTGGCAGAAAATAGGTTGCGTGTCATTACAAGCAAATTCATCATCAAATACATCTGTGACTTGATGAACAGTATCTCGAAACAATGTCTCGAGACTTAAAAGCACCATGGATCTAATCTCTGAAATTCTTTTTTGTCGAGAGTTGCCTTTTCTATTGTATGATCACATATAGGAACATTTGTGCCCATGAAAGTCTCTATATCTGACCAAAGAGTGTCGCAATACACGTTGAATCCAGACTCGGTTCGATTCCTTTTTAAGACGATGTTTAGAAAAGAAGCTTGAGGGTTAATGAAGTTGTCGATAAATACCATTGCAACTCTTTTTTGCTTTGTCTGAATTGATTACCCCCCCCCCCCCCCCACACCCCCCCCCCATATTTGTTGTTCTCAAAATAGAACACTGAGATAAGTATCTTTTGTTTCCGTTGAAACGTGAATTGTGGAAGTGAATAATGATGTTTAGGATCTTAACGTGAAAAGAGATTATTGTTGTTTGATTGGAATCAATTAACCTCACGGGATTTTACAAATCTTTGATTAAAAATCGAGAAAGAATTGTATCTTTCGCGTGATTTCAGAAATTCAAGAAGAACCGTAAACCAAGTAATGAATTGATGTTGAATATCGTTGTTGTCGATTGAAGAACTGAACTTGCTTTACGATTTGATGAGCTCAAAAGCGATGAGATGCGGTGTCACAATTTTCAGCTTGAAGTGATTAACGGTTAGATTAAAACTTCAACATAAGGACAAACAGTTAACGATTTGTTGAGCTAAAAATGACTAACGTTGAAGTTTGTACAAGAAAGGACTAACGGTGCAACGAGTTTTAACTAGAAGGTTAATGTTGCAACAATGGACTAACTTCGAAATGGTCTTGAAAGTTAGGGGCTGCATTTGTAACTTTTTAATTCTAGGTAATTAATAAAAACGTTCCCTCCATTTTTGTCATTTGTTTCGTTTGAAACTTATAAAAAAAAGTAACGAATGTAAATTTAATCCCGCGGAGTTGTACGATTATCGTCGGTAGAAAATAAATATACCACGTTGATCGAAAAAGAATCACGATCACAACGGTATATGTTATAAGTCTCGTCGTTGAACGACACTCGAAACCGAAAAAAACTTAAACGTGTATAGAACTAGTTCGGTTCCTCAAAGGTGTTTACTAGTTCGGTTATCAAAGAATCAACTAGTTCGGTTTGCACTAGAAATGGTTAGTTCGGTTCCAAAAGAAGAACGTTTAGATCGGTTCTCAAACAACACTTGACTAGTTCGGTGCTCCAAGGAAAGTGACTAGATCGGTGCTCAAGAAATGTGACTAGATCGGTTCTCAAGGTGAAGCAACTAGTTCGGTTCCATAACATGAAAGACTAGTTCGGCTTGTGTTGTAAATAACTAGTTCGGTTCCTTGTGAACTTTTGCTAGATCGGTTCCTTTAGGTTTGAACTCGTTCGGTTCACACAAGATTCCAAGATGTACAACCGTCCTTGTCTTTGTCTTCTACCGAAACAACAAAACCTTATCGTCCTTCTTGCTAGAATATTGGATCTTGTCTCCTTGTCTTGTTTTCAACCGTTGGACCAAAAAGATTAACAAGCAACCCAAAAGAATAAGCTTGAAAAATAAGCTATGAAAGACAAACTACAATAAGCAACGAAAAATGCTTAACAATAAGGACATCAAATAAGTTGTTTGCCACAAGAAATAAGCCATGTGAAAGTAGGTTGTAAATAAGCTTGTGTAAGCTTTTTAACTCACAATAAGCCCGTGACAAAGAATCTCTCAAAAAGCTATGAAACGAAAACCACAATCAGAGGAACAAAAATGAATACACATGGTTCTATGTTAGGAAAAGAAGTTTTTTCGAAAAAAACACAACAGAGAAGTAAAACGTAGATATAAAGCCCAAAATGCAAATTTTGAACAGTAGGCCCAACGTTTGTGAACAAAAACAAAAAACAATTGAAACTGTTTGACTACAAAAATTTGAATTTTTTTTGTCAGACACTAGTTATGAAATAAAACGATTTAAAAAAAAAAATAAGCTTACGGAGAAAGAAAAAAAATCTGAAATAAAATAAGCTATATAAAAGTCGAATCCAATAAGCTTAAATAAGCACTACCACAACGAGACCACTAGACCCACCCGTGGCGAGTGATACCAAATGTCGGTAACCCAATATCACCTTCACTTCACCATTGATACAAAAAAATAGATAAGAGAAAAGGAAGAATTTTAGAAAGAAGTTAGAGAGAGAAATAAAGAGAGAAAAATGAGAATGGTTGATTAAAAATTGAATCAACTCCCTCTTAATCCTGGGGAGGGGTATTTTAAACTTAATTCACCATTGATACAGAAAATAGATAAGAGAAAAGGAAAGAATTTTTAGAGAGGGGGGGGATAAAAAAAATAAGGGTTTTAGAGAGAGAAATAAAGAGAGAAAAATGTGAATGGTTTTGAATTAAACAAATGAAATCAATCAACACCCTCTCCATCCTTGGAGAGGGGTATTTATAGTTAAAACCAAGAGGCCTTCATGCCTTGGTGTTTCTACGGGCCGGGCTTGGGATTACTTAGGCTTTCGCCCGATACACGTGACCGATTAGATTACACAAAGAGCCCGTTTACCCGTCTAGCCTATTATAACGTATATTTAATTAATGACCGAGACATAATATAATTAATGAACGAACTTCCTTGTTCGACTCAATATTTTGCATTTGGTTTAGTAAGAACGCATCAGAGTGCGTTTGGATGGCTGTTCAACAACCCTATGTTGCGTTTGGTTTATAAAGAAACTGATTAGGGTGCGTTTGGTTTATAAAGAAACTGATTAGGGTGCGTTTGGTTTATAAAGAAACTGATTAGGGTGCGTTTGGTTTATAAAGAAACTGATTAGGGTGCTTTTGGTTGACTGAAATACCAATTAAGGTGCGTTTGGTACAGATTAGGGTGCGTTTGGCTTGGTAGAAAACAACTAAGGGCGTGTTTGGTTATGCAGATTGGCACATAAGGTGTGTTTGGTTTGGCAGATTTGCCAAACGGGGGTGTTTGGTATAGCAGAAACACGCAAAGGGCGTGTTTGGTTCGACATATTTAAAATAAAGGGGCGTTTAGTTGGGCAGAGGATGCACCAAGGGGTGCGTTTGGATTAACCTAAGAACCAAGGGGTGCGTTTGGGTTTAGAGAAGACAACAAAAGGGGTCCGTTTGGTTGGTTTAGCAGAAATAGGTGCGTTTGGGTGAGCAGATTTACCATAAGGGTGTGTTTGGGTTATATAAATTAATAAGCAAATATATCATAAGATTTATAAATATAAACCGGTTAGTGGTTTAAATGGTTAAATAAATGTAATAATTATTACTTTGCTTAGTTTATATAAAAATATATAAGAATATATATTTGAAACACGCAGATTGATTGAAAAGTGGAAAAACTTTAGATTTGATAAATATGGGAAACGATATATAAACGGAAGTGTCATGGCAAAATTTATATAAACTTTTATATTTAGTAATGTTTTACTAAAGCTTCTATTATTTTGGAAACCGATAAAAGGGACTAAGTTATATTTTAAAATTATAGTAAAAATTGTATTATACAATAACCGGATAAACGAACGAAAACTATACTTTTACAATGAGATAACTATTTTAGACACGACCCGTCGAGGAAACGAAATATAAATTTATAAAATATATTTATATTTTATTAATGGTCAGCTAGAGATACAATTCATAATTGTTGTAGATGCTTTACAAACATCATTTGTTTAAACTATAACTTTAAGACGTGTGTCCACTTTTATGCAAGGACTTCTTTTTAACTAAATTGGTGTCGAAATATTTGGTTTAATTATTTACTCACACTTATTATATAATACTTGCAAATCATTATATACGTCACATTATATCTTTGAATTGTTTGGTCTTGTAAAATAATTCTCGGTTGAGTTATATAAGGGTTTTTATTTTTAATATGTAACATATACAGAATATATTACATACTTTGCGTTCACTTTTCAATTTATTTATTTAAACCAACCATAATACTATTACACTTGGTAATCTAAATCTTTATCAAAGTTGTCGAGTTCGACGTAACAATTTCTCAGATTACCCAAAATTCATTATTCCTAGGCTTGTGGACTTAGCCTGTTAAAGTTAAGCTTGCAATCTTTCGGTCAAGACAGTTTCATTCTTCCGTTGTGTTGTGCATATTAGATGCCTATCTGTCAATCGTTCTTCAACATCGAGGTGAGTTTATAGCTCCCCTGTTTTTACTCGTTTTACATATATTTTGGGGTGAGAACATGCTTGTTTACAAATGCATTTATATGGTTGATTACCTGTTTGGTTTATATACTCATTTATACATCTCGCGAGGAGATACAATACTTGGTTTAGTTTTTGAATGTAAACACATACTATACTTTTATGATTACGGATTAGCTCAGGTTGTATGTTATAAAGTGATTCAATGCTGAGGGTGTCCAGGTGGGGGAATCCGGTGTTGGCCATACGTAAAGGTACTTCAATGATGAGGGTGTCCACAGGTGGGGGCTTCCTGTGTAAAGCACACGTAAAATTATTCTTGTGAGGGTGTCCCAGGTGGGGCATCCGGTGTAGGCTTACTTGTAAGTAATTCAATGTGTGGGTGTCTAAGTGGGGAATACAGGGGTAAGCACATGGTTAATATTTCTGTTAGGCGCATCAGTTAATGAGCTTAGGTGTATTCATATTTTTGTTTTATTACTCACATGGATATTTATGTACCTTGAATAAAGTGGCATTAATACTTGATAAAACATTTTTCTGATTTTATATTAAATATTTTACATGCTTTGAACAATCTGCTGTCTCAAGTTATACGTACATTTTTTGGACATTTAGGGTATGATACATGGATTTGAAATGGTCATGCATACTTTACAACTATTTGTTTTCTACAAATCTTACATACATTTTGGAAGGGACATTTAAGGTTTTAAATGGTATAACTACCACTTTTACAGACTTTGTTCAACATTGTATTTACAAAAACCTATGAACTCACCAACTTTAATGTTGACACTTTTAAGCATGTTTTTCTCAGGTGAATTAGATGCTTGGCCTATTCAATGTGCATTGGAGTCTAAATTGACAAGATTTCATTCATGGATTTTACTATACTTACAAGTGATCATATCTCGTTTGTTAATTTTAAGCTTTTCATTGTGATGCAATCATGGGACAAACATTATATCAATTTCAAGGAAATCAACGAGATTACTTTTCAAACAACACATTTAGAGGTCGTTCTCTTGTATCCAACGATGTGTATTATGAAGTAACACCCCCAGACGTACTTCCACTGCGACCCGCATTTTTGGGGGTGTTACAGTTCTGACAACCAATACGCCGTATCAAACAAGGAAGTTAACGGGTTATCTATGCAATGAACTCTCCAAAGACATGAAGGTACATTAATTAATATGTTGTATCCAGAGAAGACCAATACGCCGTATTGGAATATAATATGTCGCGTATTCTGGAATATCTCATACGCCCCCTGGGTCCTTACTCCTAGAAAAACTCTAATACGCCATATCGCAAGACTTGATTACGCACGTATCGAACCAACTCCTGGACCCTATAAATAGAAAAACTCAAAAACGAGTTTTTAAAGTGTGCTTAAACATTATTCTCGACAATAAACCAAAAATTAAAATGTTCAGAAGGAAAAAGAGCAGTAGAGGTCTTGCAACGCATTCAATCCAATAGGACGCAAACAGTGTAATTTCTTTTATTTTGAATCATTTTAGTTTTTGGTATTTTTTGTTATATCGGTTAGTTTACTTGGCTAAAGCCATTACTATTTGTATTATTATGTTGTTTGATAGCTTATACCTTGGGTATTAGCTTATCATGAGATATATTGTTTGGTTTTGTTTATATCTCGATTACTTGATTTATCGTTGAATTATTGATTATGTTTATCACATGATACTTGTTTACATGCTTAAGTATGCGACACCGATTATTCAAGAGGTTCTAGTCCGTACATTTTTATTGGCTGCATACTTTGGTGTTGTTTAGGCGTAGGCATAAGAGTTCGGGCATAGCTCTCAATATGTAATTTGTATTGGTGGAAAAATTGGTTCGAATTTTATCGTCTGCTTGCCTTGATTGAACTGGTTGTACCGTTGTAGGTGGTGCCTTAGTACTAACTAATAATATTCTGATCATTGGTATAGTTTGGATTGTGGACTACCACCCAACACAAATTACCATCAAGCAGTAAGTGGGTAAAGTCACTATGCGCTAGGGTTAGTATGACACTGATATCGTATAAATACGTACTAGCCGTATGTATATAATATAAAGTATCTCGTTAGAAATAAGAATCACTTTTAGAAAAAAGTAATAATTAAATCTCCCGGAGTCGTATCCACAACGGTGTATTGGATAGAGATTTACGTTTAATGTTTATCGTTTGACTGGCTTGAAAATCTTTTAGTTTTTGGTTTTGGTTCTTAATACTACATATAATATTAAATAAGCATAATAAAACTAAAAAAAATACTAAATCGGATTTGCTTGTCAAGTTGATGTGGAATCGATAAGTAATTGCGATGTATTGGAGATAATAAAAATTTGGTACCCGTTTATAAACCATTTTCTCCTCTTGTTGGGTTATATTGAAAGCAAGCCTTTATTTGGTACAAATTACTGTAAATGATGTCGAATCAAACAACCCGTAAAAAGTATTATTTTAGCATGCGTGTAGTATATTTTAAAACGATATCTTATAAATGTTTTAATTTACTGATTTGAGGTTTTGATTAATTCTCCGGCTTTAGCCCTTGATATTATTCAATAAAAAATCTAATAATCGAAAATTATTTAATAAATTTTACTTTTTTATTCCACACTTAATCCTAACAATCCGACTCTCACTTAACAATGCTCTGTTAAACTACTCACTAGTATCATAATACAGCTCGAGCAACAAATAAAAAAACAATAAAAATGACTAAACTAATCATGGCAATAAACATAAAAATAGATAATTAAAATAAAGATTATTGAAAAGGGATTAGATGTCACCGAATCAAAGAACGCGAACAATATGAACTCCAAAACATACTTTAATCAATACCCAATCTATAAGCTCATATACCCAAATTCTTCATGATAGCTTATTTATCACCTATTTAATTACCATCTAATGTTCCAACACAACTATATTTTTATTTTATTTTTTTAAAAGTTAAATAATTTATAAGCTGAAAAACATTAAAATTATAAAGTAACTAGTCCAATTCGTAGAAACACATAAAATTTGATTATTTATTTAACATGAAAATTACTACTAACGAGATTCAATTGTAAATATGGCATTATTTTTAATACTCAAAAGAAACTAGAGATTCAAACCAAAACATGACGTCGAAATCAAAACATCAAACAAAGAGCAATTGATATCTAAATAAATAATTTGAAAACTTGATTCATTAATAAATTGCTACAAACAGAATGACAATTAATTAAAAAGACTACTTACTATAAAACTATTATTGAAATAGCGGCTAATAAATAAAATGAGATGTGGTATTGGTTCCGAAGACCATATTATTTTGATGTCATACACAGCTGTTGCTCTCTACATTATACATTCGTTCTATATTATAATAAAATAAAAATACGAAGTTAAAAAAAGTAAAAGATAGATATGAAGCTGCTGCCCTCTCCTTTTATCCCTTTTTGCTGCGTTCAAATTAAGAAGCTCACCCTTGGATTTAATTTCTGGGCCTGGGTTTGTTGGGGTAAGTTTTAGCTTATCTATTTTTGGGCCTGACTTCAATCCAGCGTAGGCTGGGATCTTACAAGAGTTATTAAACTTGTAGTCTTAAGCTTAGGTAAGTATGGGTCGGTCTGACCCATGTTAATGGTGTCAGACCGATCCAATAAGAGATGAAGGCACTGTTAAACTCGATTTTTTGTGAACTTTCCAATGGCATGCTCGGAGAATTTTTTCGACTTCGTATTGACCTTGAAAAATGCGTAAACGTCTTCAAATATTATCTGAAAGTCGTCGTTTTTGCTTCGTTTTCAACCCTTTGTACCTGCAAGACATAAAAACACAAACCAAACATATTTGCAATAATATTAAGCATATTCCATGTTTTTAGTCTGATTTATAGCGTATTTGGGGTATAAATGATGTGTGTTTAAGCACACATCAAACTCCCCCACACTAAACCATTGCTGGTCCCACACGTAATGTTTATAAAACAAGCCCATAAATAAATAATTTTATCCCCTTTTAACTTATGACCCCTTACAATCAAACAAGAACAGAAAATGTCCATTAAGAAGGTTCAAAAATCATTCAATTCGCAAGCACACCCGTTTTAACCATTTTTTAAATTAAAGATAAAAACTAAGATAAAATATTTTTTTGAAATTTATTTAAAAGGGCTTTAAGAACAAGAGTTCGTCATCCTCGACTTTTCACAATCCCCAAACTAAGCTTAAAACGAAATCACAGCCAAATATAAGAATAGATGCTAACACTACTCATAAATGCTAATTGTGTAAGTATAAACTTAACTTTTCACTCCCATTATTCCTAAATCCTCTAAGGATTTTATTATCATTATTATTGATGACGAATAAATTATTTCTTTATTAATATAAAGTAAACCCGGTTTAAACCATAATTAGTTTGAAATCCTTTCCTAAAGAGATGATATGGTAAGAATAAGCTCCACATTAAGGTTCTAATTTCGCATGATTTAGGGGTTATCCTTTTTATTTCATCCGAAACAACTCAACTACGAGTCCAGAGACGGAGGCTTTATTTAGATAACCCCGAAGTCGAAATTTGGCTTTATTTATTATTTATTATTATTGCTACATTATTAAACCTCGGTCCTTTAAACAACTGCCACATCGGTATGCGAGCCGACCATGGTCCAGAAGTCTTATTTCGACCTCGGAGATCCTTGACCTTTTTTAAGGCTGCAACATCGGTTGTGAGCCGGCAAGATGCAGCAAACTTTTATCAGTCTCAGATTATTATTCTTATTATGGGCCTTCTTTTGAAGACTGCCACATCGGTTGTGAGCCGGCAAAAGGCAGGAAACTTTTATCAGCCCATAATTTTTATTATTATTATTATTATTATTACCTCCACCCTTTAAATGACTACCACATCGGTTGTGAGCCGGCAAGAGGCAGTGGTCTTATTTCGGCTTCGGTTTATCACATTATTATTATTTTAGCCAAATTTCAAGTCCTATGGTATTTTAACAACTGCCACATCGGTATGCGAGCCGACCATGGTCCAGGAGTCTATTTCCCCACAATACTGACAAAACCTCGATGTGTACCTTACTTTCACCAAAAGGAATCTCTACGAAGGGATTTAAACTAAGAATCGCAAAAACTAAAGTAACTTTATTTATTTAACAATCATATAACGTTTATTAAGCTTATGAGCTCAAAAGAGATCCAACTACTCCACGCTTAGCATCTATCTTATATCTAACTCTATTATTTTTTGTTCTTTGCAAAATTTTAAAGTTTAGCAAACGCTTAGTCTCGAAAGCTAAGGGAAAAGCTAGAGTTTAAAACTCGGTCAAGTCAAAAGCTACCTTGTTCTACGGGCCTACTTATTTCTATATTTTTATATTTTCATCATTTACTAATAAAGCAGTAAAAAATTTAAAATTTTGGTCAAAGCGGGGTTGCGTGGGAACACATATAGGCACATGTATGATCATATTTCGATAGAAATCTCCCCCATACTTAGAATGGAACATTGGCCTTAATGTTCACAAGCATCGGGTTTTACCCCCACACTTAGGAACGAAAAAGGCAAATGCAAAAAATTCCAAGTGTGAAAGGGGAAACACAATATATATACATAATCATGATTGAGGATTCTAAAATAAGCAGAATATCGAAGATCGGATGATTGGATGATTGAAAACAAGCACGGGTCTTCATGATCTAAAGGAATCCTGCAAAAACGGTACCACAAACCATAGAAAGAAGCACGCCCCCACACTTGGGCTATAAAATCCCATAATTAATTATTAAGAAAATAGAAATAAGAAAGACACATGTTGCCTCCCGAGAAGAGCTTGTTTTTGTGCGAGTCTCTAGCTTGACTCTCCCCAAATTTCTTTGTCCTTGGGTGAAAACTGACCGAAGATTCGGTCATCAATGAAATTTCTCTAAAGATATGATATTTATCGATCATGAAATTATTAATCAGAAGATGTGGAGATTTTCTCGTGGAAGATAAAATTCCATTGATAAGAAGTATGCCTGGATCGAAAACTTTGTCTTCATTTCCGGAAAGAAATGAAAGAAAAGTGTCGATCTTAGAAGGATTAATCAAGAGAAGAGAATCACTGACGAATGAGAAAGTAGGAAAATCGTCTGGTGGAAAACATTAAAATCTCTTAGATTTGACTCTTTTGACAATAAATATTCCGGGATCAAAAATCATGTCTTCATTTCCAGAGGGAAATGAGACTAGAAGGTCAATCTCGGAAAATTCCTTAGAAAGAGAGGAGTCATAATTGGATAATAGAATAGAAGAATAATTAAGCTCATTAATTGTTAAACCTTTAGTTGATAAATCAAATATATTTTCCTCTAAAACTCTAGTAAAATCTCCTGGAATGATCTCAAGATTAAAGTAAAAACGGTCATACTCCGGTGAAGATATGATGTGAGCGAGTCTATCGGCGAACTCCTCATGATAAAAATCACTCCTATCGGCAGGAGGAAGTGGATCAATCGAAAGATCAAAGATAAACGAATCATATTCAGGAAGAGAAGAATCAAAATGAGTAGTGGTACTACCACTACTCTTCTCTTCAATATGATCATCATCAAAATAGAATGCATCATAATCTGGAAGAGAATAATCAGAATTAGTAGTGGTACTGCCACTACTCTTCTCTTCGATATCAAAGCAAAATGTTTCATATTTAGGAAAAGAATCATCAATTTGAGAAAGAAGAGTGTCGATCTCCTCCACGACAGAGTCATTATCCTCGAAGGGAGTAGGAAGTGGGGAGAGAGACTCGATCACAGAATCAGAAGATGGAGTGGGATTGCCACTCATAGAATTGTTTTTAATAGGAAGCTTATCGCACAAAGAATCAACAATATCAATTCTATAAACGAAATGGTCGGCACGTCCCGTAGGATTCTCCAAAGCTTGAAATTTTTCTTCTTGAAGACAAGATGGATATGGAATCAATGGCTAATGAGGATTAAGCTCAAGGTCATTGATACCGATCGGCATCATAACACAGGTCCGGTGGAACGAAGGCCCATCGACGGGAACGGGTCCGATGGGTTAAGTGGCTAAGGGCGAGATTTGGCAACAAGATCCCATCCAACCGAAGTTAAAGGAGAAATTATTGCAAGTCTATTTTTGTTATGAATTTGTTTCCTTTTTAAATTGTGTTTCTTTATCCTTAAGTTTAGGGATTTAGGTTTATTTGTTTTCCTATTTAAACTCCTTGGTTGGTTGGTTAAGAATTGGATAATTGAAGTTTTCTATTAAACGTGTTTCTGCGTTTTCTTTGTCTTACTCGGTTGGCCGAGAAGCGCCCGACGATCCAGCAACTTGGTTGGCCAAGTGCTCATCGCCGCTAGGTTTTAGTCCTAGGTTATCCTTTTCTTACGAATCCTTGTCAAGTGGTATCCAGAGCCAAAAGGATCTCACGATGTCTGCTGAACCCGACCCTCGAGATGTTGAGATCGAACGACTTCGCAACCGGATTCGGGAATTAGAAATCAATCCTTTTAACCGCTACGAACAACAGTTTGAAAACACACCATCTCAATCACAGGTCATCCTTAGGTTTTGGTGCGGACAATGGTGGAGTTTCCGGAGGTGGGACAAGTGGTGTGCTCTTAGAGCTAGCAATTTCCACCACTTCCGTTATGGTCTCCGGTTCTTGTTCCTTTTCTTGATAAACGAGAAAATTAGAACGAGGAAGAAAAGATCCATCCAATGTCCAGCCATCCGTACTAGTAATCACTTTAAGCTCAACAAGAGGGTTTGTTCTAGTGTTGTTCGGTAGCTCACCTAATGGTCTTTCTTGAAAATCTGCCATTTGACCCATTTGATTTTGCATTAATTGAACGGCTGCTTCTTGATTTTGGTCATAAGTTTCTTGCATGCTAGAAATAAGAGCCTCGACTTGTTTAGTAAGAGCGGTGATGGCATCATTTTGAATTGAACTACCACCACTACTCGAAACTTGAGGTTTATTTCTACAAGTTCGAACCTTGGCTTTATTCTCAATAATGGTTAAGCTTCATGAGTGTTTTTAGACATCAGATTTCCACTCGCTGTGGTATTTAGAAAATCTTGATCGGATTGACTCAACCCGTTATAGAAAAAATCAATTTGGTGAAGGAGTGAGAATCCGTGATGAGGACATTTCCTTAATAAATCTTTGAATCATTCCCAAGCTTCGGTAAACGTCTCATCGAAAACTTGTTGAAAGTTCATGATTTCTTTTCTGAGCTCTCTTGTTTTAGAATGAGGATAAAATCAATTCAAGAATTTTGGTACTAAATCATCCCAAGTCGTAATGGAACAAGGAGGTTCATTCTCAAGCTATGTCTCGGCTGCTCCTTTAAGAGAAAACGGGAATAAGATCAACTTCACCACATCATCAGGCACTTAGTTTAGTCTTAGAGTCCGGGTTATTTGGTAAAATCTCCTGATGTGTGAATGAGGATCTTCATTTTCAAGACCAAAGAAAGGATTGTTACTTACAAAATCAAGTAACTCAGTTTTTAGTTCAAATTCGTCTGCTAGAACGACAGGAATAACGATAGCATTCTCAATACCCGCGATAGGTATTCGGAGTAGCTCTTCCATCGGTCTTAAATGATCGGCCATTTGGACGTCTTCAGTGTTCTCGTCCTCTCCTTGTATATGTCATGAAAAAGATTCTTGGACTCGGATTCTTCTACTCGACGAAATTGAAAACTTTTCTCGGGATTGGGAAGATGCAAACTGATTTGGTTTGAAAAAGATTGCGTGCTAATGCACCAAAAGTAAAACAGAGAAATTTGGTATTTCAAAATTTTTATAATTTCTTTGTGAATCTTTATTATCATCATTTTTATTTTTATTTTAATATATATATAAAAGAAAATAAAAAATAAAATAGAAATGGAAAATATTTTTTTTGGATTTAAAAAAAATAGAATAAAATAAAATAAAAATATTTTTGGTATATATATTTTTTTAATTTTTATATAAAAGAAAAGAAAATAGAAATAGAAAATATTTTTTTGATTTTTATTTTTATAAGTACGAAATTAACTTTCAAAAGAGAAAGGATCTTCAAGGCATTCACTTAGAAACACAACGTAGAAATCGTACAACTCACCCCGGCAGCGGCGCCATTTATGATATCGTATAAATACGTACTAGCCGTATGTATATAATATAAAGTATCCCGTTAGAAATAAGAATCACTTTTAGAAAAAGTAATAATTAAATCTCCCGGAGTCGTATCCCAACGAAAATTGAATAGAGATTTACGTTAATATTTATCGTTTGATGCTTGAATATCTTTTAGTTTTTTGTTTTGGTTTTAATACTAATATAATAATAATAAGCAATAATAAAACTAAAAAATAACTAAAACGTATATGCTTGTCAAGTGATGTGAATCGATAATTAAATGTAAAGTAAAGAGATAATAAAAAATTGGTACCCGTTTAAAAACCGTTTTCTCACAACGTTGGTTTATATTGAAAACAAGCCTTTATCTTGGTACAAATTACTTTAAATGATGACGAATTAACACCCGTAAAAGTATTATTTTCTCACGACGTTGGTCTATTTTGAAAACGATATCTTATAAAAGTATTAATTACTAGATTTGATGTTTGATTACTTCTCCGGCTTTTGCCTTTCAAAATATTCAAATAAGAAATCTAAATAATCCAAAAATTATTAATCAACAATTTACTTTTTATTCCACACTTAACTCACAATCCACTACTCACTTAACAAGCATATGATAAACTACTCACTAGTAATCATAACTACGCTACGAGCAACAAATAAAGCAACAATAAAAATGACTAAGCTAATCATGGCAATAAACATAAAAATAGATAAGTAAAAAAGATTATTAAAAAGGGATTAGATGTCACCAAATCGAAGAACGCGGACAATATGAACTCCAAAACATACTCTAATCAATACTCAATCTATAAGCTCATATATACCCAAATTTTTCATGATAGCTTATTTATCACCTATTTAATTACCATCTAATGTTCCTACACAACTATATTTTTATTTTATTTTTTAAAAAGTTAAATAATTTATTAGCTGAAAAACTTTAAAATTATAAAGTAACTAGTCCAATTCGTAGAAACACATAAAATTTGATTCTTTATAAAAGTGAAAAATACTAACTAACGAGATTCAATGTAAAAAGCATGTATTTTGTAAACAAGAGAAACTAGATATTCTAACCAAAACATGACGTCGAAATCAAAACATCAAACGAAGAGCAACTGATATCTAAATAAATAATTTGAAAACTTGATTCATTAGTAAATTGCTATAAACAAAATGACAATTAATTAAAAAGTCTACTACTATAAAACTAATAATTGAAATAGCGGCTGATAAAAAAATAAGACGAGGCCTTGGTCTAAAGAACAAGATGTTGATGTCCTACACGATGTGCTGCTCTTCTACTATTCTACCTACGTTACTCTATTCTACCAAAACTAAAACTACGAAGAAAAAAAGTAAACGATAGATATGAAGCTGCTGCCCTCTCCTTTTATCCCTTTGTGTTGCGTTCAAATTAAGCAGCTTACCTTTGGATTCAATTTCTGGGCCTGAGTTTATTAGGCTGAGTTTTAGCTTATCTATTTCTGGGCCTGACTTCAATCCACCGTAGGCTGGGATCTTGCAAGAGTTATTAAACTTGTAGTCTTAAGCTTAGATAAGTATGGGTCGGTCGGACCCATATAAATTGTGTCGGGCCGGTCCAATAAGAGATGAAGGCACCGTTAAACTCGATTTTTTATGCACTTTCCAATGGCATGCTCGGGGAATTTTTTTGACTTCGTCTTGACCATGAAAAACGCGTAAACGTCTTCAAATAATATCCGAAAGTCGTCTTTTTTGCTTTGTTTTCAACCCTTTGTACCTGCAAGACATAAAAACACAAACCAAACATATTTGCAATAATATTAAGCGTATTCCATGTTTTTAGTCCGATTTGTAGTGTTTTTCGGGGTATAAATGATGTGTGTTTAAGCACACATCAGACACACACCGTGTTGTCCTCTAGATAAATTATAATCAATATAAATAAGGATGCTTTATGCGGATGCTTTAATTGTGACAGAATTAATGTGTCTAGTTCTTAGGAAGAAGCCCCGCCTAAGTCTAAGAATGATATACCACCTCGAGATAAGTAATCATTGCACTGAATAAACAAACCAACTTCTAATCGGATTGATGATGGCTAATACAGTTTTCTATTATAAGGCTTGACCGCTCTTTTATCTTCAGTAAATTTGCTTGCGTGGGTTAAAGTGTCTTGAATTGATTGTAGTCACCACCAAACCCGTGCTAGTCTCTCAGACTGAAAAACCCCCTTTTAACCTGTTAGAATTAGGATTAGAACTAACATAGGTTTAGCATAGGTTTGACTTAGATTAGAATTAACTTAGATTAGTTAACCAAAGTATTAATAAATTGAGAGATTTAACCTCGCTTCAAGTGTTCGACACCCTAATTACCACGAATCTCCCACCGATCGGGTACACTTCCTGTTAAAGTGTTGTTTTAGGTTGAGTCAGCAAATATAAATTGAAAAGTTGAATCATAAAAATATACACCACACAACGACGAATCAAGTTTTTGGCGCCGCTGTCAGGAAGAGAAAATTAATCTTGATTTTTATTTTATATTTTGGTTTTCAGCATTTAGATCTAACCCTTAGGATTAGTGCAATTTAGATTAGTGTATATTCTTGTATATTCTATATATTTTGTATATTTGTTTGTCTTTAATTGTTTGCTTGTATATTTGTGTGTTTAATTTAATTGTTTT
>BQNB010075729.1:0-31374 GCA_026074375.1 Tanacetum coccineum | reverse complement strand
GAGCTATCAATGCATTCTGAGTAGGAGTCTCCACTGCAATAGTTCTTGTATTATTTTCTCTTCCTTTGAACTCCTGATTTCTTTGAAACCTACATTCTTTAGCAAAGTGCCCATGTTTATGATAGTTGAAGCATTCCACTTTTGACTTGTCAAAACTAACTCTTTGACCATTTATGTTCAGCTTCTTCCTAGTTCTTTTGATAAATCTTCTTGCTCTGATTTTTAGCATGGCCATCTCCCATTGAAGATCCATTTCTTCCAAATCATCAGGATGAAGTTATTCCAGATCTTCTTGAAAGAGTTAAGGAGAGTTAGGTTGCCTTGCAAGGAACGCACAAATCACAGCATCAAAAAGATTATCTAGATATATAGTGTTACCACCAATATGATGAATATGAGTAGTACTTTGAGTAGTACTAATTTCATGAGAAGAATCATTTTCCTTATGAGTGTTGTTTGTGTTATTAGTGTTGTTAGAGACAAAGGCCACATTCTGTGTATTTTGACTTGTGCTTGATAAACCTGTTAATTCAGGTTCATATATCTTCAGATTATTATACAAGTCATCTAAGTTGATGGTTTCAATCTCTGCCTTGTTTCTCCAACTTAGAGCATGATACTTCCATTCAGATGGAAGACTTCTCAGCAACTTTAAGTTCATATCTTCTTGATTGATCAATTCTCTTTGGATCTCCAACTGTCTAATGAGTTTTTGTAACCTATCAAAGGTTTGATCTATTGATTCAGAACTTAATGCAGCAAAGTCCTCATATTGTTGCTTGAGAAGTGTCCTCTGAACCTTTTTGGACTCCTTGTTCCCTCCATACCTTTTCTCTATAGCCTCCATTAGCAACTTTGCATCTTGATATGTGTGGAACTTCAGTTGGTCTTTGTTTGGAAGTGCCATCAACAGGGTTGCTCTTGCTTTCATTTCATTCCTTCTATCCTGTTTTTCTTCAGTAGAGGTTGGTTCATAATCATGTTCAACTGTTCCAACCATCTTTTTAAGCACTTTGTTTCCATTCTTGATTACTTCCCATAGAGAGTAGTCAGTCATCGAGAAGTATTGTTCTATCCTCATAAGCCAGAGGTCATAGTCTCCTGGGTTGAGAAGAGGCAGTCTTGCAGTCAGATTATTGTTTGTGGTAGTTCCTACCTCTATCTTGTCACAAAAAAATAGATCTTGAAGAAGAGGTTGATTCTTCTTATTAAAAGCTTCACAACAAGCTCTGATACCACTTATTGGTCCTGAAACCAATCTTGTCCTCCTTAGCTTGATGTAAGGTTAGCAACTTTGGATAAATCCAAAACTAATATGATAGAAACTTTGATTATTAAATATCAAATACTATGCGGAATCTAGTATTGATATTAAGAAGAATAATAATAATTGAATAGCAAACAATGAAACAGTAACAAAACTTTTATCCTCAATTATATTAACGAACACTCTAAATTAGTGTTAGGGTTTATAAAACCTTGAAGCTCTAAGAATTCTATGGAAAACTGCTATGAGAACTGATATCTTTTTCTATACCCTAGGACCTCCTATTATACACCAAGGAGTCCTACACGGTTTACAATACCTTCCTAACATATCATAATCATTTCTATAATTACAGACAATCATATCTTTTACAAATATAACTTTAATACTTATCTTCATTGGTACTCTTCTTTTCCACACACGCTTTATCTTTTTACTCTGTCTTTATCCTCTTGACAGTAGTAAGTCTTCAAGCAATTGTAAGTCAGCAACAATTGTATCTTTATAACCAAAAGCACTAACTAAGCATAAGCAGTAGTAAGTACCAACAGTACTAATCTTTATGCTAACAGTTGTAACTTTACTCTAGTAGTACTAAGTTATACTAACAGTACTAAGTTACACTAACAGTAGTAACTTTTGTACTAGCAGCATTAATAACTTAGCATATTTTCAGTCTTCAACTCTGAGCTGTCTTAACTTCTACTGGCAGTAGTAACTTCATACTAATAGTACTAATATTATACTAACAGTAGTAACTAGCAGTGGTAACTTTATACTACCAGTACTAACTACTTAGTATAAATTCCATTATGTACCTGTGCAGTAGAATCCTTAAGTGTCCTTGAAGTCTTTATACTACCAGTCTCAACATTCACCCTCAAGTGCTTGGTGTTGTACCAACATAGAGTTAAAAAGTAGAGTAACTTTTCCTGAAAATTTGGTACTTTTCCTTGCCATACTTAAGAAAACCTTTTTACTATGTTTGGGTGTCTCATAAGTATCATTAAAAGGTTCTGGTAAATCTTTAAGCTGGTTATTCAAAAAGAGTATTAAAAACCTTAGATACATTAAAAATCTCTTTGGATCCAAGTTCCTCAACATACCATCAAAAATTAATTTAAAAATTAAACTTTTGACCCTTTGTTAAACATATAACTGCTGAAGCCAAATTAGTTAAAAATTCATTCCAAGCAGTTGATTTTGAACTTATGCAATAAAGGATGGTATGTATCAGATATTTCCATTGAGGTAAGAATGAACCTTTTTGAAAAGTAAGTTTTGTAGAAATCTGTTCATATCCCATCAATGCAAGGTTTTTAAAAATTTCATCATTTGTTAGGCAGGCAATACCATCCTCATCATTAAAGAGAAGATCACTTCTCACTGATGATTATGATATAACCACAGGCTTGCCATCAACAATAGCATGTATTTGCTTCACTAAATTGACAGTTTTGGAAGTGGCAGTATTCCAAAACTGTTTAATGTAAGAAGCATAGATAGTGGGACTTACAGTGAGAGCATAATTTATCGAACATGTAGAGAGGAAGTCCACTATCTGATGAAACTCAGGGTTCTCCTCTGTCTTTTCCAAACAAGCAACCATATTATGTTGATCGACAAACTTCAAATCCGCCATATAGTGATTGATTTATGAGAAAGGTTATGGGTTTAAGTTCGTTGATGAAAGTATGAGGGTTTGGCAAAGTTAATTGAGATATTATATAGAGAGCTTAAGGGTGTGATTGGACCGATTGAATAAACTTGATCCTTTATTTAAAGAAAGAGTATGATAAAAGGAAAGATCAAAAAAAATTCCAATTCATAGACCCCTATAAGCAAGTTGTTGGCAAAAATATCTCAACGGTAATAATTAATTAATGAAAATCTGTTATGCCCCAAAAAGTATTAACGGTAACAAGCAGTACTAAATTTGGCTCAGTAGTACTAACTCTTGCCCAGCAGTACTAACTTTTGCCCAGCAGTACTAAGTGATGCAGCACAACAGTTACTAGTAGAAACCCAATACTAATCATCAATCTCATTACTAAACCCGTGTAAGCAACACTAGCAGCATCAACTTTTATACTAGCAGTACAAAGTTTCATCTAGCAATATAAACTAAGCCCAGCAGTACTAAGAGATATCTAACAATATTAACTCTGTCTTCAATAATTATACAATAACATGCCTCTATTCATCACAAGCACACTAGAAAAGACTAGATAGACATGTAAGAATTTATGAGGATCCATATTTATGTATAACCCATGAATAAAAGTTAAGAAATGTTATCCAAACACATTAACCTCCCCTGAGACCATGCAGCTACAGATAAAGCATACAGATGCTTGCCACCAAAAAATTAAATCTACTCACATCAAAAGCTTTAGTGAGCAAATCAGCTACATTATTGTCAATGTGTATCTTGACCATCTCTATCAATCTCTTCTCATAAGAGTCTCTAATGAAATGATGCCTAATCTCTATATACTTTAGTTTATAATGATAGACATGTGTCTTGACAACATAAATAGCACTTTCATTGTCAACATGAATCTTTGTCTGCATAAAATTATATCCATAATCCAACATCTGATTTTGGATCCAAAGCACTTGACCACAGTAGTAAGAAGCAGCAATATACTCAGCTTCAGTAGTTGAGTTAGCCACCACAGTCTTCTTTTTACACTGCCAAGAGATTAACCTTGAACCAAGAAATTGACAACCTCCTGTTGCGAATTTCCTATCCAAGCTGGCACCTGCATAATCACTGTCTGAAAAAGCTTCCAATATAAAAGGAGAGTCCTTAGGATACCAAAGGCCCAACTTGGGTCGACCTTTTAGATATCTAAAGATTCTTTTTACTGCATTCAAGTAGGAATCTTTTGGCTGAACTTGAAATCTTGAGCATGCATAAACAGAGAACATAATATCTGGTCTAGAGGATATAAGGTACATCAATGACCCAATCATTAACATGTATAAATGGACATCAACATCCTTACCATCTTCATCTTTTGTCAAAGCCTTGTTGGTTTCCATAGGAGTACTAGTTGTCCTTATACTAGAAAAACCAAATTTCTTCAAAATTTCACCAACAAACTTGTCCTGACTAATGAAGATCCCATCCTCTTTCTACTTGACTTGTAAACCCAAGAAGAAAGTAAACTCTCCCATTGAACACATCTAGAACCTTTTGTTCATTATTTGCTCAAAATATGTACACAAAGACTTTTTAGTGGAACCAAAGATGATGTCATCTACATATACTTGTACCAGTAGAATATCACCCTTGACTCTCTTTATGAACAAAGTCTTGTCAATTTGTCCTCTATAGAATCCATTGTCTAGCAGATAGGTAGAAAGAGTCTCATACCAAGCTTTAGGAGCTTGGTGTAGACCATATAAGGCTTTCTCCACCTTGTAAACTTTTTTTGGAAATTTTGGATCCACAAAACCTGAAGGTTGGCTAACATATACCTCCTCTTCAATAATACCATAGAGAAAGGCACTTTTAACATCCATCTGGTACATAAGAAAGTTCATAAATGATGCATAGGCCAAAAATAACCTGATTGCTTCAATCCTAGCAACAAGAGCAAAAACCTCATCATAATCAATGCCTTCTTCTTATTTGTATCCTTGTGCTACCAGCCTAGCTTTGTTCCTGACTACTATACCCCTTTCATCTTTCTTATTCCTATACACCCACTTTGTACCAATAGCCTTCTTGTCATAAGGTAGGTCAACTAAGGTCTAAATCTTTTGAATTTTGAACAGAAGCAGCTCTTCTTGCATTGCTTCAACCCAGCTTTCATCATCAAGGGCTTGAGCTATCTTTGTGGGTTCCTGCTGAGAGAGGAAACAAGAAAATAAGCAGTTTTGGAAATCTTTATAATTTGTCCTTCTCTACTTTTGAATGTAGCTAATCAAAGCATGTTCTCTAGAACTCTTCTTTGTCATGCCCCTTGTTTGTACTGTTGACCTTGGATCTCCAATTATTTGATCTTTAAGATAAATAGTGTGTACTCTAGTTGTGGGAATAGGATTGACAAAAGTGGAAGGTTCCATGTTGTTGAAATCAGCCTCTGCATCTGCAACTCGATCAGCATAAGGAGAATTATAAGTGTCTGAATCATAATCATCATAAGCACTGCCAAAAATGCTAGTATTTTGAACTTCAGCAGTATCCTCCAACTCAGGCATGAGTGGATCATGTGGAAGATTAGTGAATTCACCAAGAGGAATAAATGATGATCTAGCATCACCAAAAGTTCTTAATGCACGAGCAACATTAACTGGTGTGCTAACAGTATTAAAATTGTTAGTGCTGCTAGCTCTAGTAGTCTTCCCTTGAAGAAGCTGCCTATTACATTATGCTTCAAAATCTTTTCTAACAGCATTTGATTGCTCTGTAGCCTCCTTCTCTTGATCCATCATCTTATCAAGAACATTCTTCAAGGCTTGTTCATTCTCACTTGCTGGTTTTTGTACAGTAGTTTCACCAGCAGCATCATCAGCTATATCATCTTCATACTTTTCATCTAAGCTCTTGTAGCTTGAAGAGATAGAAGACCATAATGGGAACACAATATATCATTGAGTAGACACATTCTCTTCTTTAGATTGTCCAGCATCAAAATTTTTCTTCAAACCTGTATTACCATTAGCTTCTTGTGGACCTGCATTTTTGTTAGTTTGATTCTTGCAATAACTGGTTGATAATTCATAGAATTTGTTAAGGAATTAATATCAAAAATCCAGTTAGGTCCCTGTCCTGCAACATTTGGTTTATTTTCAAGAAAGTTTACATGCAGATTCTATTCAACTTTTCTGGTTTGAGAATTAAATACCCAGAATGCTTTGCTATTTACAGAGTACCTAACTAAAAACCCTTCTTCAGCCTTCCCATTAAATTTGCCTAAAGGGTCTAGGGTATTTAGGATAGTAACAGGACATCCAAAAGGTCTCATGAAACTTATGCTTGGTGGTCTGCCAATTATAAGTTCATAGGGTGTCTTGTTATAAGACTTGGTCACTAAAACCCTATTCAGAACATAACAAGCAGTATTAACTGCTTCACCCCAAAATACAGTAGGTAGAAGTAAGTCTGCTAGCATAGTCCTAGCTGCCTCAATTAGAGTCCAATTCTTTCTCTCAACAACTCCATTTTGTTGTGGAGTTCTGGCAACACTAAATTCCCTTTCTATCCCTTTTAATCCACATAATTCATTCATTTCCCTATTTTTGAATTATGTCCCATTATCACACCTAATTACTTTAACCTTATGGTTTAAATGGTTTTCTATTTTTGTTATAAATCTCTTAAGAATCTCACTTGTCTCATCCTTAGAGGCTAAGAATAAAACCCAACTAAACCTACTAAAGTCGTCAGTTCACCACAAGGCAATATGTCTTATTGTTGATATTCCTAACAGATGTTGGACCAAATAAGTCCATATGCAACATCTGTAAGGGTTGGCTGATAGAGCTCACATGTTTGGTCTTACAGGAGGCCTTGTGTTGCTTTCCCTTTTGACAAGCAACACAAGTATGGTTATTGTCAAAAATCTTTGAAGGAAGACCTCTTACAAGGTTTCCCTTCACAAGTTTATTCATTGTTTTAAAATTCACATGACCCAGCCTCCTATGCCATAAATTAGACTCATCAATTGTGGCTTTTGCAAACAAACAAGTTAAATCTCCAGAAGAAACAACATTCTTTAAATCAAAGCTGTACATATTGCTTTGCCTGGGTACTCTAAACAGTACTTGGCTTTCATCAAGTAGCTTAAAATTAGGAGACAAAACAAGACATTCAGTTTCAGTGAAAAGAACACTGTTTTTCTTGTCACACATTTGTGAGACAGAGAAAAGATTAAACTTTAGTTCTTTGACAAAAAACACATCTTCAAAGTCTAACTTATCTGTTCTTATCTTTCCTTTTCCTGTTATCTTACCACCTCTAGTACTTCCACCAAAGAAAAACAAAACCTCCATCAATGTCTTGATAGTCAGTAAGGAAGTCTTTGTTCCTTGTCATATGCCTGGAACATCCACTGTCAAATATTCCTTTGTAATTCAAAGCTTGTTGTGGATTTCCCTGCATAAAAGTAAGAGAGTCAGTGTCTCTTAGGGACCCAAGCCACTACTGACTTGAGTCTTCCTTGTGGATCTATATAATTTACTCTTTTTGAGACCCATGATCCACTATTGTCTTTGGAGACATTGTTTAAATCAGTCTTTTTAGGTCTCCAAACACTACCTGCTGAGGCCTTAACAGCAGTGACCCCATTTCTCTTAACAGCACTAACTGCTGTTTGCCCAGCAGTATTAACACCATTTACTCTGACAGTATTAACTTTTTCATTTAAAATCCAGGTATTTAGTGTTGTTGATTTATAAAAAGGCCTTCTAATAGGTGAATAAGACTTATGAAAAGCATATGTTCTTAATTTTGAAACATTCACTCTATTTGTATGGGTAGCAGTATTAACTGGTCTGAATGTACTAGTTGATGTTGTTGCTTTTAGAGAGCTTTGCTTGGCAGCACTAACTGGTACTCTTCCAGACCTTGTTAAGACTGCAGATGGAACAAATTTATTTTGATGATTTATTCTCTGAACACTATTCTAAACTGGTCTAATTTCCCTTTGACCAGTATTCTTTCCCATATTTTTCAAAACAGACTTTTTAGCCATTTTCTTTTCATGAAAATCACAGTCTTTTATTAGATGGCTGTAACTGCCACAAACAAAACAAGCTTTCTTTGTAGACCCAAATCCTAACCCTAGTTTTTGAGTCATGTTCTCATTCCAATCTCTTTTATCTACCTTAGGATTTTGAGTGATTATCCTAGGTTTTTCAGCTTGTTTAGGTTTAACAGATTCATTCCTAGCATTAGTAAACTCAATCTTTTTAAGACTAGGTTTGTCTGTTGCTTGCAAATCATTAGATTGAAAAATGTCCTCGTCATCACTAACCCAATCTTCAATGATAACTCCACTAGTCCTAAATGATTCAACTCTAGGTATTTTTACACTAGCATTGTTAGGTGGAGTGATACTTGCTTTAACTTGAGACACACTAGCACTAGTTTTATTTACTATAGGTCTATAAACACAATCATTCAATCTTGCAAAAGATAGGTCAGCTAGTGGAGGCATGTAGTTCCCAGTTAAAGGAGGGGGAAAAACATGATATCCATTATCCTTTTTGAACATATTATTTGTTTGATTATCATCTCCATCACTTGAACTATAACACCTCATGTTTTAGGTCATTGACGTCGTTAATAAATTCACTATGTAGTTTTAGTATTGTACGCGTTTGCTTTAAATCGTAGTCGTTAAGTTAAATCGCGTAAGTTAAAAATTATCGTTCAATGTCAACGGGCATCAAAAAATTAAATGTTTACATCAAGCAAGTGTTAAGTAATTATTTTGAGGATAATTATTAACTTTGTTCATTTTATTTTTATTGGTTACGTAAAGTGTTTACGTTTCGCGATAAAATACGTTTAGGCATTCCTGGAACCACCAAAACTTTTCTACGCTTCAACAAATACCCATGATTATACCCAATACTCAAAAATTACAAAAATATATCATACATATACATATAAAACCGGATATGGACTCAAAAATACAAAGACTTATCTTAGAAAACACATCTGCATGTTTTCATGGGATGTTCTCTACATTTAGGAACATTTAGATATTTTATCAAGACTTTCCTAATAGTGAACTTGACCAACACTTCCTTAAGACCCTCACTTATGTCTAAAGACTTACTATGCTACATTACTAGTCTTGTATGCATATAAGTCTTGTATACTAGTAAGATAACACATACACTTCAACACTTAACAAAAAAAATCAAACTTTCTCTCCCTTTTGGCTCTTATAAGCCCACGGCTACAAACACCCCTTTTATACAATCCATAGCTTGATTTTCTAAGACCATACAAGCACTCATACATCATTCCTATGATAACCTAAGATGTTTTGAAGGGTTGGTTAAGCATTTGCAAGGTTTAATCAAGTTATTGCAAGATTAGGGTTTCTATTTGGATTAGGGTTTCTTGGTTGTGAAAGCTAGGGTTTAAAGTCTAAACAAGGGTTTAGAGCATATATCTCATCATCATACATCACTCTAAGGTTATCTAAAAGCCCTTAACTTTTCATTTTCATGATTATATGTGTATATGATGTTTATATAGCAAAATCACCATTAGGATACTTTTAAACATGTAAGACATATTTTTACTTGTGATTATGATTTTGTACACTTTTTCATATGTTATGTGATTGGTAATATCATGATATAATGCGATTATAAGTATTGTAACATGTAGGTTAAGTGTAAAAATGTATATGTATAAACTAGTAAGTAAAGTTACTTAAGAAAGTTTATGATTTGATAGCCTTGTTAAGAACTTGTAAACTTGAACATTTGGACAAATGATGGACCTATGGACACTAATATATGTAATACATATGATATATTTGGTTATAAAAGGCTTGTGGTAAGTTACTAAGTTGAAAAGTATATAAAACAACTTATATAAACAAGTATACGCGTTGATTTCAAAGGGGCTGTTTTGGTTCGTGTATGGTGACAACCACATTATGTTCTATAAAGATAGTACATCTCATGAAGATTCCAAATATGTAAAGAACTCGAAAAACCGCCTTATAACAAAAAAGATAAGGCAAATATACGTTTTACGTTAATACCGGGTTTATAAAAGTAAATTTTATAAAAACAAGTTAACAAATACTTCTGATATAAGAGGTTTAGTATTTTTGACAGATTGTACATATTTTTAGGATTCTAAAACAATTAAGATCATAATTTTTGGATCAATAACGAAAAAGTTATGAATTTCGCAAGATAATATACTTAAATGTATAAAAATACTTTTATAAAACTATTTTTATAAAAAGTTACTGTTCATCAGGGACATTATTTTTTGAAAACATCATTAATATGATAAAAATTTTAATAACAAAGACGTGCTCGAAATAATGGCTAAAACGGAGCTATAACGAATAAAATACGACATTTACGGGTTCTACGATAATTAAAGTTATAAAAATAAGTTTATAACTGGTATGAACAGTAAAAATCTCCGTTCATTAGAGGACTAAAAATATGAAAATGTCAAATCTTGATAACTCGTCTTAATACGAAAGCGTGGACATAAGAAACGCAAGAAACGGACTTGAAACGTGAAAGTTACGTCATTTTTACCAAAGGTATATTTATAAATATGATTTCACTAAAACAATTAGATGGTGATTATCAATATATAATTATACATGGTAGTAGTTACCCAATGTGATTAGTACTTATACGACCTATATTGGATTAGGTTTCACTCGATCATTACCGTGACGCATTTAACCCTAAAGGGACATACAAACGCAGGCAAGTGATCATGCAAATCTATTTAATATAATATGCATATCACTTTTTAGAGTCTAAACGTATATACATAAGTAAAGTATAAGATATTAACTAACAGTATAACAAAAATGAAAAAGTTACTAAAGCAGTTTGTACTGGCCAGCACTATAACTATTATAAATAGCAAGCGATGATAATGACTTAGACTATGTTTTCAGGTTCTGTCGCAAATAAAAAGCATCAAGTTGATGCAGAAGTACTAATTCCAAAGCTAGCGTATAAAGTTGTAGAAGTCTATAATTCCTATTAATCATCCTCAACTCTGATTTCAACTTAGTGTTAATATCAAGTTTCTTCATTTTAAGCATCTTGATCACTAAGGAGGATGTATCAAACACTTCTTCATTCTTCTAGCTGTGACTTGATAACTGAGAAGCTAAAAGCATTGTGCTTCAGACTTCAGCTTCTAGTTCTAATTTAACATCTTTTGCCAGCAATTCCTTGATAAGAGAAGAACCTTTTCTCTACTAAATTTGTTCGAAGCTATTAAAGAGTATACCATCCTTTTAGTAATGTTACTGAACTCCACAAGCTGTTATAAGTTCCAGTATTAGAGTCCAATCCTTGGTGCTTATCCAAATTTTCTCAGCTCTGCGAATTTGGGTATCAAACATTTACTATAAGCTCTTCCCAAAGCACCAAAATTGTAACCTTCTGGAGTAGTGTCTTTAAACCTTTTCATCACCAATCTGTGCAAAATGATCAAATCTCGTCTATCAAAATATTGAGCATACTGAGATAATGATTTTGTGATAGGTTGTTTCAATCTACTCTAATTATTTATAAACATGTAGATCTTCCATATAATTATTCCCTAAGTTCTGTAGAGAGTTCCAATCAACCTATAGGGTATTTAGTAGGCGCAAAATCTTTGGGTTTTTCAAGTATCTTCGCTTTATCGCTGATGAAAACTATTCTGTGTAACCAATCTTAAGTCTTCGCCTTTTCTTGTGCACATAGTCATGCAGCTGCTTCTAGTCTCATCTTTCTGATGTCTTGTTCTAACAAACATCCTCAGCTTTTGCTTTTTAGCAATTCGATTTATTTTTCTTTTCACATGTCTTTTTCTGGCAATTTTCAAGATGTTTTCTTCTACTTCCCCCAGCTGGCTTGCTACTGCTATCAACCTTCTTTTCACTGTCTTTAATAGTTTTTGTATCCATTGGCTGAAAGTCATCAATCCACCTCTTTTCTTTTTCATACAATCACTGAATTTCCTCATAAGTCTTGTTCTTTAGTTGTTGATGAGTGTACTTACCCATATGCTTAAGGTAAGTAATCATCCTGTTCTTGACTTGAGTTTTTGTAGGTGGTTTTTTTCTTATTGCCCCTACTCTTGGGTCACTTCCCTTGGTTCAAATGCTTTGAGGTTACGCCTTTTTGGGGCTTCACTCAGAGCTTGGAACCGTGACCCCAGAGAAAATCTAGCAATATCAAAGCAATAAACCCATAAGGTAACTTGCTTCTTGCTGCTATCAACTATAACAATAAGCATTTTCTATGCGGGTCACTTCCCTTGGTTTAAATGCTCTGAGGTTACGCCTTTTTTGGTGTTGCACTCAGAAGCTTTGGAACCGTGACCCAGAGAAAATCTAGCCATTCACGGGCGTACTCCGCGCACGCGCTCCTCCTTTATGTCTTTTCGCCCTCGGGGAGCAAAAGACCACGCTTTCAGATTACTAAAATAGCTAGCTATCAACTATAATTCCCCTTTCTTAAAGAAGTTACACATTAGCATCTCATAATACCAACTTTCAGAATGTCATATGTGATCAATGAAACTATCTACTAGGTTGCTATCCCAAGACGCCATTCGGCATCTTCTTAGCAGCAAGTCAAGATAGACAAGATGGCATTGATTGGACAAGGCATCATGAGTCCCATCGGGGCGGGGAGCTTGGCAGCGCTGGGCCTACTGAGCTTGTCCGCTTTTTATCAAAGAATTTGCTTAACAATCTTGCTCTTTCCTTAATTGTGTACTTTTCTTGACTCTTCATATGTTAGTTTACAGCCGTTCATTGGATCACAATCTATTTGGCTTGAATTTCATCAAATCTTTGGTTAAAAGCGATCATTGGTATGTATCTTTTGCTTTGTCTGTTCATGTTGGTGATACTTTCCGCAACTCTGCAAATTGCCTATGAAGTCTTTGAGAGCAAAACTTAGCATCTGCTTGAACTTACAAATCACCTTGATTCTTCTCATCTGATTTTTATAGTTTCTTCTGTAACCGTGTAACCTTTTACCCTTTGTCTTGTTGGGGGACGTATGTGGATCAATGAGGTTGGCAAGAGGTTGCGAAGTGTAGGTAATGATTTGACAGGTCTGACAATTATAGAAGAGGTCTTGCTACATCTTGTAAGTTAGCAGATCTCCTTTCTCCTTAGTCTGTTCAGTCATTGCCATCTTTTTCAATGTCTGAGCCATTGCCATCGCTGAACATCCCATTTGCATATCAAAAGATGTTGTTGTAGGAGGAGTTCCTTTGTTTCAGCAAGTACTAATAGTTACACAGCAATTCTAATGGTGCACTAATAGTACTAACTCAGGTTGTACTAGCACAAGCATTCAAGTATGTGTTGTCCTCGTCAACTTTCGCAATATGGTTATCATCAAGATCGCTGTCAAACTCTTATCTATTGAACATTGGCTTTAACTTGTCACTTCTGTCACTAAACTGTCACAAAACAATGTATGCATAACTGTCACTTGCAAACTCCTTATTATAAAGATTGTTAAGCTCAGATTGGTTTATATCTTTATAATCTAAGCATTGAATCTAATAATCAATGAAATAAAAATATGCAAGCGGAAAATAGAAAAGAAACATCTTATTGATTAAACAGGTTTTGTTATTTTATTCATACGTTTCCCTTCTTCCCCAAACACAATCTTGGGGATTACACAACTCTACTATGACTCTTGGTGTACATGACAACACCTTTTACTATGTGTCGCTGCTCAATCAGTCGACTTGCTGTTTTTAAAAAACATATGTCTATTGAATTCTTATATAGGTATAGATTCATAACTTACAAAGAAGTAAATCAATATGTGAATCTAAGGAAACTAATTAAGACGCTCTTTAAATACTTGCTTATCTTAATCTTGTAAAAATCTTTGAGTCCAAATCTTCATAATTCTCACAGCTTGTAGATTTGGATAAGATTAGATTTAGTCCTTATGTTTCATGTATGTTATTTATTTCATCGTATCAACGACAAGGGTGTGCCGTAAGAATCTTCACTAGTTTGTGTGGAGATGATAAATCTATTACTAAAGCGTAGTACGTATTCATTATGAAGCCAAAGCTTGCTGAAGTTGAGGATGTAGAATCATCTCCCTGAAGAACACAAAACTTCTTGTTGTAAAATGCTAAAAGCTTCCCCTTTATACTTGAGATCGCTTCCCCTTAAGTGTTAAAATCTCGCTCCATGCATACCTCTCCATGAAGTTCAATACAAATAATGAACTCAAGCAGTAGAAAGTGTAAACTAGCAGTATTAACAATGACTAGCAGTAGTAATGACCTTCCCCTGAAACAGTGCATGAACATCTTCAATTCTGTAGGCTCTCTGTAATGATTACTGATGAAGAAAACTAAATATAACAAACTTGATGTAGAAGTAGAATAACCCAAACTTGCTATCTTATTTCTGGTGACTATCAGTGACGTCAAACTTATTAAATAATCTGTGACATATAAGTAGATCGCTACCTCTTGACAATCTATCCTCATCTTCTTATGAGACACAGACAAAGTGATAGAAAGTGAGCATTGAGCACCATAAGAGAAATCACAAACTTTGTAGATTTGTCACAGTCTTCGTCACATCGTTTTAGCTACGAACAAGTTGCCTTCCCAATGTTGTACAGTCCATTTGAGTTATGCTCAGAATTACAAACCTAATATTCCACTTCAACTTCAAATAGGTGATAAAAATCTTCTTCATAATCAATTAATCCATAAATACGAGCCTTTAAAACGTTTAAGAACATTTAAACCAATCAATCTGTTATCTTCCCCTTAAACCAATCAGTAGCAACCAACAGTAGTAACTCTTTCTATTGGTAGTATTAAAAATATATGAGCAGCACAAACCTTGGTTTAAGTCCAACAGTAGTAAAACTACTAACCGAAGCCATAGTACTTAAATAACCACAACAGTATTAACTTCCTTTTGTGTGTGTAATCCGAGATCCCAAAAACTGTGTGTTGTTCGTATATCGTCAAAGCTAGCGAGTTTGATGAAGTGAACAAGGTATAACCAACAGTACAAACTTTGTCAAAACGAGCAGTATGCGCGCTAGACCCAGCGAGTAGATAAGGCTAGCAGTATTAGATTTGGCAGTGTTAGTATAACAATACAGAATGGTGGTACTAATGTATTGAGAAACAGTACTAAGTTACTCATATGAAGTACTAAAGTATTATAGACTGGCCTGGAGGTAGCGTTACTCAGGTTCATAGCCAGCTCAAGTACTACTTCTTCCATTTCAATCAGTGAGAATGATATAAATACTCGACTGCTGTTTTTCTTTGTCGCAAATTACAAACATGTTGATGCTGCGAATTTTCTCTTGATCCTAATAGACCAAACATCAATAATTATCAGCAGTTGTGAACGAAACCCTTGATACACTGGCAGTGTTAAAAATAGACTAGAAACAGAATACCATCTCAGTATTAACCAAGGACAACAGTACTAACAATAAACTGTCACTGTGTGTCGTCAATTGACAGAATAGTTAGAAACAAGTAAGCTGCGACAGCTTTGCTAAATAATATAACGACATATTTAAGGAGGATGACCCTTTATGTTAATTAACTAGACGATGCCTCTTTTAGCGACACTTTTTTGTCACTAAACTGTCACAAAACTGCATTCTCATTGACAATAACAACGAGCAGTATTAACAACCCTGCTAGCAATATTAACTGCCTTGAACGAGTAATACTAAGTAATATAACAAAAGCTAAACCTGTTGTTGAGACACCATCTTGTCTCCAAGCTGCTAATACAATCATCTTTCTTATTTTTTCTTCTAAAATCATCGCACCAAAAACCTGGTGTGATCCTAGATCGAGGAGCCACGGAGCTCTGACTCATAAGATTGTGAAGATGTTTGTAAGTGCTTCAGGATTGGTTGTATCATTTATATCTAGAGATTGACAATACAATGAAAAAAATAGGCAAAACGGAATTCTAAATAAAGACATCCATTAATGTTAAATAATAGGTGTTTAGGATTATTATACGTTTACCTCTTTCCTCCAAACCCCATCTTGTGGTAACCAACTAACTATCTAACTTAGGGTGTTACATACACCGTCTTTTACTATTCGACGTGTTCATCAGTCGATATTGTAGTTTTTAAAACAATGTCTATGATCTCTTTAGATAGGAAGAGATCATGACTTACAAAGGAAGTAAATATTTGATAAGGAAACTAATAACTATTTAAATACTTTCTTATCTTATCTTGTTAATCTTTGACCAAAATTTCATAATTATCCAACAGGCTTGTGAGAGTTCAGATAGCTTCATTTTAGTTTTTTTTCATTCCTTTTATTTATTTTTTCTCATCAAATCAAGAATCCCAACATCTAAGATAGCTAAGTCTCTTATTATCTTGGCTCAGAAGAGTAAGAATTTCAATTGGGATGAGGAACAGGAACTGGCATTTCAGATCTTGAAGGATAAGTTGTGTAATGCGCCCGTTCTAGCTCTCCCTGATGGGCCAGAAGGCTTTGTGGTATATTGTGATGTGTCCGGGATAGGACTAGGCTGTGTGTTAATGCAAAGAGGTAAAGTGATAGCATATGCGTCTAGGCAGTTGAAAATCATCGAGATGTTATTACTACCATGATTTAGAGTTGGGTGCGTTGTGTTATGCACTTAAGGATTGGAGTCATTATCTGTATGGACAAAAGAGTGTCATCTAATGACCATAAGAGTCGTCAGTCATATTCCTTTAGTCAGAAAAGAGTTGAATAGTGCGGACAGCGGTGATGGTAAAGGTTGCTTTTGTGCATTATGATTATGAAAATTGTGCCATCTGTAAGGCGAATGTGGTGGCTGTATGCCTAAGTAGGAAGGAAAGAGTATGCTCAGTGAGTTTTAGAGCTAGAATATGATCCTTCAGTCGTAAGTTCAAGGATAGGATAACTGGCGGCTCAGAATAGGGGCTGCAGATGAGTTTGCAGTCAGTATTGCAATAAGTTTAGATGAGATGATAAAAAGAGGGGAGGGATGTGATGCACTGTGTACTACTGGATTGAATCATGAGGTACTTTGAAAGGTGTGTGTGTGAGAACCCCTGATAATGGGATGTAGCCCATATAGTTGAAGTGTACTCTGTACCAGGAGATGATAAGATGTATTATGATTGAGGATAGGTATTGGTGGCCTGGAATAAAAAAGGACATAGCTGAGTATATTAGTAACTGTTTAACTTGTTGAAGGTTAAGGCTGAGCATCAAAGGCCCTCTGGCTTTGCTCCAGAAACCTGAAATTCTGTATGGGACATGGGAGGGATAGCTATGGATTTGTGGACTAAGTTGCCTGGGATAGTAGTGGGATGACACAATTAGGTCATTGTGGGATATTACGATTGACAATGTTCTGCACATTTTTTACCTTTGCAGTGAAGGATAATAGAGGAAAGGTTGGCTAGATTGTATTTGAATGAGATAGTTGCTAGACATAGTGGTGCCGATCTCGATCACATCGGATCGTGATAGTATTTTCACGTCAAGGTTTTGGCAGTCAATGCAAAGAGGCAATTAGGGACTTTTTAGACATGAGTAGATTATCTCCCAGACCGATGGTCAGAAGTGAGGGTACTCATTCTTCACTTTGGAAAAAACACAAAAAACATGATTTAGAGCATGTGTCCTGGACTTCGGAGGAAGTTGGGATGTTCATCTTCCGTTGGTTGAGTTTTCGTATAACAATAGTTATCATTCTAGTGTGAGATGTGCTCTGTTTGAGGAATTGTATGGTAAAAAGTGTCGTTCGCCAATTATGTGGGCTGAGGTTGGAGAAGGTCAGTTGATAGGACCTAAGTTAGTGCAAGAGACTACTGAGAAGATCTCGCAGATTAAGGATAGACTTAAGGTGCACGTGATCGTCAAAAGTTGAACATATGTGCACGCTCAAGAACCTCAGAAGCATATTTCTCCTGAGATAAGAATAACCCTATTGAAGAACAAACAACAGAAATCCCAAGAAAATAACTAAGTTGGCCGGGGTAAGTCATAGAAAACTTCTGATGAAGAGAAGCAATCACACGCTCTAATAGTGCTGTAGAATAGGATGTCTAGAGAATAGCATTAACATATAACAATAAGTTAGCAATATTTGTCCCACGACGGTAAATAAATAGCGAAAATCATAACGCGCTCATATGATATTGTTTTTTTATTCTCAAGAAAACAAGAGGGTTACAAAGAAAATAAGGAAAAAAAATAAAACATGTTTTTTAGTTTCCCTTGTCAAGTTGGGAAATGCATGTTTTGTGTTTGTAAAGAATTTTGTTAGAAAACATTTATTTGAACGCGATCTCTGTTTTTCTTGTTTTTCACAAAATATTTGTTGGGCCAATTTAGTGCCTAATCGTCCCTTGCACAGGATTTGTATGAAAAATATCCTATAACATTTTGCCCATTTTGTGTTTTGAATATTTCATTTATAGTCCTTTGACTATTTGACTTTTGTCAGTTTATTAAGATTTGGTACCGTGTTGACGGTGATAATTTTTGTGAGAATTATGAAGAATTGAGGTTTATTGTGATTAATAATCCCTTTTGGAAGGTATTATCGTGTTAATTGTATTCCGGGTGGTTTGATCCGTGAATTCGTGAGAAATGCCGAAAAACGAGTTCGACACGTCCGTTAATGTCCAAATGAATTTTGAAATGGTTTAAAGTGAAAATATGTCATGTAAATACTCTAAGATAATGGAAAAGTATTTTTAAGGTGAATAAAAATGCTAATTAACTTTTTGGTAAATTTTACTGTTGAGTTTTATGAGTATTTAAGTGATCCTGACACGAAAAGAAAGGCCCGGGACTCCCTTGGATCCCATGGCCGGTCATAGCAAGAAAGAGAGACAAGGAGGCTTAATTTTAGCTCCTTTGTCTAAAGTTGTACACATATATGCCTTCCACTAGAAACATTTTCTCATAATCCTTATCATTTCATTTTCAAAAAAAACACACACATAAGAGTGTGTGTGTGTGTGTTCGTCCGCCACTACACCACCATAATCCACCATAAATTTTCCAACTTTGATCAAGAACGTGATATTCCGGGTTGATACGAGTGTTTGGGTGTTCGTTTAAACAATGTTTGGGTTGTCCGGTTCGTGTCGAAATATACATTTTTGAAGATTTTCTTGTAAGTTTTCAAATTTAAATTTCGTTTGTCCTTTTGGGTTTATTTTGATGCATAGATGTTAGTTGTACAAGTTGATCGTTGTGAAAATCGATTTTTGGAAACGAAACGAAAGAAAAAGGGTATGTTTGGTTCGTGTAGAATAAAAAGGAAAAGAGGGGTTTTTGTAGTTTTGATGTCGTGGTCGTGATGGTTGAATAATATATGATGCTAGAATGCTTATTTTTTATAGTAGCTTGTATAGCTTATTCGGGCTTATTTTTAAGCTATTTCTTGGCTTATTTTGGGCTTATATGCCACGAACCATTCCCAAAATCACTAGGAAAGTGATTTTGATTATTTTTGAGTTATGGCATATGTTGTGGACTATTTTTGAGGCTTATGGTAATAACCAAATGCGATATGTAGCTTATTAGCTTATTTTCAAGCTTAATATACGTATTTTTGAGCTATTGGACTCGCGGCCCAATAAGTCTATTTAAGCCGTGGCTTAATGGGAGGGCTTATTATGGTCCGGATTATTTTCTACATATAAGTATATACTTATATATGTAAATGGACCTTGATTTTGGACTTGGATCGTATTTTGGACTTATAAATGTCTTAATGGACCCTTGTTGGGCCTTAAAGCCCAATAAGCGATATTTAGTCGTTATGAGAGTTTTGATGGACTTTTGAAAGTGAAAATGTGTTTACGAAGTGATATGGAATAATATTTTGGGAAAAACGTTTTAGTAAACATTTTTTTTTGGGTAAAGGGGACTCTTCCCCGGTAAAATATATTAATAACCCAAAATTACAATAAGTCCAATGGAATGTGACTGAGATGTCACATTAACCTCAAGCCCAAACTTGAACAGCCACTAAAGATTATATGACATGCCAAATAATCGCTAGAATACAATTACAAAACCAATGACACCAATAGGAAAAAACCACCTAATGGTGCATAAACAAAAGCAACTAGCCATAACAACTAAATAAAAATTGCTTCAGGAAGATTCCAAAGTGTCGAATTTATGAAAGGTGTTAAAAATAAGGTTTTAAACCTTGGAAAATGTTGCTTGAGCGTACAGGTCATGTCGAAATTTCGTAAAAAGTTTATACTTAGAAATTTTCCTAAAAACATAATTTTTGATTTTTAAATAATAAAATATTATTTTATTATTTTATTTATTTAATAAATTCACTAAAAGACGAAAATATATTTTTTCTCGAAACTTCTCTAATGTGTTTAATATGAGTAAACGTTTCATTTTTAATCGTATTATGATTATTTTGAAGTGACGAAGCTTACCGAATGGACTTGTCGAGATATATTTATAATTATTAATTATAAATATTTATATTACTTATCTATTTTCCTTAAATATTATAAGTAGGTATTACCGAGTAATGAGATTGATATGATTGTTGGGATAAGACGTCAACCATCACACCACTAAATTGTTTTGGGTAATTGTACAACGCGTCTAAACTCTATGCATCAAACGTGAAGATTGTTTTGAAAACTGCTTAAGTGAATATAATAATGATTGTTTGGATCGGATGGTACGGCCAACCCATGTTGTGAGATAATTAAGATCGATGGGTACGCCTACCCAGATTTGTGTGATTATTAGAGCGGATGGGTACGCCTACCCAAGTTTGTGTGAGGTCCTGCCCTAATATTAGTGCTCCAGCTGGTAGGCCCTTTAGGTGCGTAAGTGACATATGGTGATTGACTAGCGGGGATGCTATGTCTTGGATTGTTTGCATATATTCACTGTCATATAGCACTATTGTCCACTGTTGAAATATTGGCACAGCTTTAACCTACACCTCATCAACATTATTTGTTTGACATTTTCGAGTATCATTTTCAGGTGAAGTGAAAGAGGAATAGTTTGGTGATTGTGTTAGCAGACTTAGAAGTATCCCGAGTGGAATTTCGAGTGAAGTCTTGCTTGCTTGTTTTTTTTGATTTAGTTTTCGGAGGTTTTGGATTAAGTTGGATTTATAAGTCCCGTTGTGTGGCAGTTTGAATAATTATAAAGAGATTGTGGATTATTTAAGTTGCGATTTGGTACACGACACTCGGACTGTTTTATCAGTTGATGGTCTTCATAGCACTTGGAGTTTATGCAATGGTAGTTTTTTCTCTATTTTGTATCTGTGTTTAGATTGATCATATATGTTGCATTCAGATTTCCCGCTCCGCTCCCTCACATGTTGCCCTACCGCTCCAGTTTCCCCGCTCCTCCGCGCCCTTTCCTTCCGGGCCATTGTATCCGGCGGTGTGACAACCTAACATGCAAGTTTATATCATCATAAGAGCAACACCACTAAGATTACAATCCTAGGTTTCATATATATGTATATTTTTTGGCAATCATAAATAACACAATAGAAGGGTTTTAGCCAAGCATGTTAAAGAGAAATACGAACCTAAAAAATCACACAACAAGACATATTTAATGAATAAGAATCTTACTTGATTAAAAACAAGAATTGACAGAGTACGAATAAGGTTTTGAAGCCCTAAAATCGTCCCAAACAGCTGGCTAACCGAACTAGGGTTCGCGTCCCTTATCTTTTACTCTTAAAGTTACACACGTAAAAACCCTAAAAACGAATTTGTATATAAAGGAAAATCATTGTGACGGCGTCGCATGTTAAATCATGACGCCCGTCATGAATAGAAAATTTCTATATAAAGGGCTGGGGTCATACAATCTAACTCCAATCTTAATCATTGTGACACCGTCTCGAGATGGGTTGTGACGCGTCACGTGGAATCTGTAACGCCCGTCTCCACTTCTGAGTAGGAAATTCTTGAAAGATGTTGGTGTAGGTTCGTAGTCTTGTCTATTTCTTCTCCAAATAAGCCTAAGTCACATGTATTTCATCCAAAGTCTTCCAAATCTAAATACCCGAAAAGAACGATTAAGTGCCTATTAATAGGCATAAGCACGATTTAGTGTTAAACGACCACCGAAAAAGTGTATAAGAATACACCTCATCAAATACCCCCTACACTTGGGATTTGCTTGTCCTCAAGCAAATAAGCTTTTCTACCTAGATAATAGCAATATGAGGTCATTTTACCTACTCTTTAAAATATTTTACAGCACACCCTTCAAGACCATCGTAATTAAAAGCATGGCAAGAAAATACTACACCTCACATAAAGTGACTGGGATTCTCGCTTTCAACACTCGGGTGGTATAATAAATTATAACATAAGGGGTACATGAAAACAACACTCATTAACTTCCATATGCAAAAATTACCATAGGCGCTTGGTAAAGGATCAAACTCACGCGCAGACGCGCAAGCATATAATCTTACTATCTAAAGGTCTTTTTAAAGGGTTGTTGGTGAGTAAAGGTTGTAAGAATAACAAATAATGGAAATGCGGAAAATGGATGGGATACATTTGGGTGGCTTTGGGTGAATTTGGAGTGGAAGGGTTAGCTAATTATTTACACGAATACACGCTGGTTTGGTTGCTAAGCCAAGACTCGGACGAAGATATACAAACTTTACACAACTCTACATCAATCTCTTTCTTTTTCTTTTCTATTTTTTTAATGATTTAACACATCATAACTTGGGGTTTATAACACGTACCCCTATACTTGAGCTTTTACATGCTCGATATTTACAATCTAACTAATGACCCGATTTGAGGTGGATCAAAATAACATAGAGATCATCTAACAAACGTATGGGGGTATTGACTTAACGTTTCTTCCCTATCGTTACCGTAAATAAATACTACCATGAATCCTAATCGTCCCAAATCAGTATTTACAAGGATAAGGACTTAGCAACCATGTACTCAATAATTAACTTGGGTTAAACACAATAATGTACTAAAAATGAATCCATACAAGGTGGGCTAAGGCTATTTGGGTGTAACGATTGGTTTAAGGGTGACAATGCTCTTCATTAATAGTCCGGCTTAACCAGAAAATTGTACGAGAACCGGTGAAAATGATAGGTACTCGGAGGATTGTACTAGGGGTATCCTGCACTAAAGGTAGTGCATTGGCCAAGGGTGTGGGATAGAGTTTTATAAATGAGCAGTGTGACCAACATAACAATTACCAGGTTTAACATACATGGGTTAATCCTAATGCCTCTTATCAAGTAAATCCTTACACTTACTATGCGGTTTAGTGATTCATCACAAAAACAAGACTAGAATGTAATATCCGTACCAGTACACTCTTCATAATCCTAAAGTAACCAATACTAATGTTCCAAAAAAGGAGACAAAACCACACATACACATCCGTAACGACGGAATAGACACACATGATTGCTCACTCCTTAACTCGAACAAGCTAAAGGTATAATATCTAAGGGCGAACCTTACATTTTGGGGGTGGAATTTGAGGGTTTTTGTGCTAGTAATATAAATTTCTATCCATGAGACGCTCTTAATACTTGGTTTTCGTCGGTATGTGTCATAAAAAATTTTAAATTTGGGTCAAAATCACCTCTTATGCTATGTTTTGATATATTACCCATTATTTTAAGGACAAAGCAAATGGAAAATGAAAGAATAGTATAGTTTCTAAGGCTTATTTTCCCCCTACACTTAAGTTGAATATTATCCCCAATGTTCTATAAAGGTACTCGTAAAAACGAATTAAAAGGAAAAAAAACAAGGAAAAGGAACTAGTATTCCCTTGGTTTGCTTAATAATGGAGAAGAAACATGCGATAACTGGTAAAATTGTCATCTAAGAATCATCCAATGAAACTTCCTAAGAATTTCAAAGCTTCTTCTCATCAAATATAACCTATGATCAAAGACAAAGACAACTATACCAAGCATAAAATGTGCGATTTACAAATATACAATATGAATTTAGGGTTTGACTCGATAAAGCAGTAAAGATAGGATGAGAGAATTGTCAAACTTATTGGTTTTGCAGGTTTATAACAAAAGATTACATATTTCAAATGTTATGCAAGTTTTATTTTCAAAAATAAATAAAAACTTTAAGTTTTCTAGACTTCGGCGTTTGACGCAGTCAGGAGAATCATGACCCCGTCACAAATGTCGTGGTGACGACGTCGCGTTTAAATCGTGACGCCATCTCCACGTTTTGTGAAAACAAAATTTTTGTTTTTGATGAAAAATTTCTTGCACTTGATTCCATAAGTTAATTCTTGTACAAATAGCTGCATAAAACCTAAGATTTGACAATTTACTCATATGACTCGAAACTGACGTGAAATAATCTAAACAAATTATTTAACATGTTTGCATTTGGTTAAAAAACCAGATAGATTCCCCTACACTTATTATTTGCAAAATACCTTTGATTGAAATTAAGACGAGTTTAAAAACAATACAAAGCATGATTACAAGATAGAGTTTGAACATGATAGAATAAATTAAAAAGAGTAAAACACATGACACTCCTAATATGCGATAAAAGTAAATATTGGGTTGCCTCCTAAGAAGCGCTTTTCTTTATTTACGAGTCTTGTAGCTAGACTCGAAGTCACACGTCTTCACATGACTTCCCCTTTGTGTCTATTGGCCTCTCTTTCCAATTTCATTAGGTGTCAAATTTCTTTGCTTATACTTTTGTCTTCCCTGTACTCGGATCCTAAGGTTAGACTATCCGAGTAATAGGTTTTCCCACGGTCATCATTACTCTTAAGGACAAAGGGTGGTATATAATCAGTATTTATGTCCTTAAAGTCTATATGGTTAGACTCTTCCATCTTATGCGGCATCATAAATGTGATTTTCTCGTCATTTTTTTCAAAAGTAACCGTTTCCTTTTCCTGATCATAAACGAGACCAGTATTCCTTGCAATTGGTTTTCCAAAGACTACTTCTCCTAGGTGATAATTTATAATACAAGTTGTGTCCTCCAAAATCATGAAATTACATTTGTATGTGAAATTTCCTATGAAAACTTTTAAGCCTTTGACTCTTCCTACAAAGTTGCTGTTCTTATTAGGGTTGGATGGCTTTTGTCTCGACTCTAGCCCTTTATTCATGATCTTATTGTAATGTTGCTTAGACATAACATTAATTGGTTATTCTAAGTCAATGTAGGCTTGTCTTTTAAGGAAGTGATCTATCTTGCAAGAGATCTTAATGTTGTTTAAATTTCTAGTTTTATCTTTGCCCTTACCTAAGATGGTTTGGGGTATTTCAACAGCCACTCATGATATTCTAATTCTTCCAAGGTGGGGAAGGTATCAAAGTATTAAATTTCCTTCGACCCGTCAAATGAGTCAATGATCCTACTATCCCCGAGCCATGACTCAATTTCTTTCTTATTCTTAGGGCTAAGAAACTCCCTATTAGAGGTAGAACAAAATGGATTCGCACTCTCCATGATGAAGAATGGAATTGTCAATGAAAATTACGAACAAAAACACAAAGCAAAGATAGACTACGAGAAAGCTAATATGCAAAAATTAAATCTTACTTGAAAGGATTTAAGTAAGTAGGAGTAAGCTAAACTATGATCAATACCTAACTATTCCCTACGCAGCGGCGCCAAAAACTTGTTGCGGTTGTCGTAAGGGACTTCTACAAGAAGTTTTACAACTCTCTAGGCAGTGTACCTAACCGTTGTAGTGTAGTATAGGCAAGACTCGGGGGTTGTTATCGTTCTCTAGGGGAATAGGTTAGGAAGGCTTGATAACAGTCTAACGGAATTCTAAGTTTTGAGAGATGATTCTTTTTGTATTTTTTATGTTTTATACGAAAGCAGGTAAATCATATGTTTGAGAGGTTTGGTTGGTTTTATTATTAAACTAAATAATAAACTAAGCTACTGGTGATAACAATATAATAAAAGATTGTGTTTATTTAATCATGTATTACTCCCTAGATTAGTTCTCCTAGTGTTGTTACTTTGTCACACTTGTGATGACATAAGTAATTATTTCCTAAGTCATAAACGAATTACACGAACCCGCCGTCTATTTAATATTTTATATCATTTCTCTTGGGGGAGTAGATGGGAGGTTGATCACGGTCTAACAGAATTCTAAGGGTTGAGAGAAGATTCTTTTTGTGTTTTTATATTTTATGAAAGCAGGTAAAATCATATATTTGAGAGGTTTGGTTGGTTTTAGCTATTAAACTAAATATAAACTACGCTACTGGTGATAACAATATAATAAAAGACTGTGTTTATTTAATCATGTATTGCTCCCTAGATTGCTTCTTCTAGTGTTGTTGCTTTGTCACACTTGTGATGATCTATGTAATTATTTCCTAAGCCATGAACGAATTACACGAACTCGCTGTCTATTTAATATTCCGTTAAGGCAACGCACATGTAAGGTAGTTGAAAGACTATTACAAAGGACCTAAGAGTATATTAAATGCATGTGAAATATATATTAAGAGTGGATCAACCATATAAGGGGCAAGGTAGTATGAAGAATGTTACCCGATGGTATCCTTTCTACACAATCATGTTTTCCTAGACATATCAACAGCGATACTACAAAGTGGTTTTTTTAAGGACTAAACATGCATATTCATCACAAGACGCAACACCACTAAGATCTACATCGTAGGTTTCATACAATCTAATAAACCACAATAGAGGTTTAGCCAAGCATGGAGTGAAGCAAGAACAATAATGAATCAAACAACACATAGACATATTGAATGATTAAGATAATCTTACTTGATTAAAACATGAATTAAAGAGAATACAATAGGGTTTAGAGGTCCTAAAATCGTCCCTAACAGTTGCTATTTTTACTCTAAAGCTACACACTTAAAACCCTAAAAACGGATTTTTATATATAGGAAAATCGTTGTGACGGCGTCGCGTGTTAATCGTGACGCGTCACAAACGATCCTTTCGTATATATAAAAATATCCGTTGATAGGGTTTTAAGTGTGTTAGCTTTAGAGTAAAATAGCAATTGTTAGGGACGATTTTAGGACCTTTAAAACCCTATTGTATTCTCATTTAATTCATGTTTAATCAAGTAGATTTTCTTAACTCATTCAATATGTCTATGTGTTGTTTGATTCAGTATTGTTCTTGCTTCACTCCATGCTTGGGGCTAAACTTCTATTTGTGTTTATTTATGATTGTATGAAACCTAGGATGTAGATCTTAGTGGTGTTGTTCTTGTGATGAATATGCATGTTAGGTCTTAGAAAACCAGCTTTTGTCTGTATCGCTGTTGATATGTCTAGGAAAACATGATTGTGTAGAAAGGATACCATCGGGTAACAGTCTTCATACTACCTTGCCCCTTATATGGTTGATCCACTCTTAATATATTTCAAATGCATTTAATATACTCTTAGGGGCCTTGTAATAGTCTTCATACTACCTTACTTGTGCGTTGCCCTAACGGAATATTAAATAGACAGCGGGTTCGTGTAATTCGTTCATGGGCTTTGTAATAATTACCATAGATCATCACAAGTGTGACAAGCAACAACACTAGAGAAAGCAATCTAGGGAGAATAATGGATTAAATAAACACAGTGCATTTATTATTTTTTTATCACCACTAGCGTAGTTTTTATTTAGTTTAATAGCTATAAACTAACCAAACCTCTCCAATATATGATTTTTTACTGCTTTCAAAAAACCATAAAAACACAAAAAGGATTCTTCGTCTGAAACCCCTTAGAATATTGTTAGACGTGATCAAGCCTTCCCAATCAATATTCCCTCAGAGAACGATAACAACCCCGGAGTATTGCCTATATTACACTTACAACGATAGGTACATGCCTAGGAGTTGTAAAACATTATAGTAGAAGTCCCTTACGACAACCGCAACAAGTTTTTGGCGTCGCTGCCGGGGATTAGTTAGGTTTTGATCATAGTTTAACTTAGTTCTACTTGATTGAATCCTTTCAAGTAAGACTTTAATTTCCTGTCCAATTAGCTTTCTTGTAGCCTATCTTTTTCTTTGTGCCTTTTGTTCGTAACATTTGTAAATTTGTAAATTATAATGATTGGTATTGGTATTTCTAGCATAGGTAAGTTTGATGGCATTTCTTCCGTAATAACTTTGGTGTTCCAACAACATCTAGATGCATTCTCTACAGATTCGTGGACTCGTTTCAAAGACGTAATCCGAAAAGTCCTAAATCATGGCCTTAGTATATGAACCCTAATTGAAATCTTTTTTAAACATCTTGACTCGTTATCCCATCATATCATCAATTTGACAACAGAAGCGGATCTTAGGAAGTTTAGTGATATAGGAGCAAGGGTATTTTTTGCTATTAGAGGATTTTATTCATTTGGATAAAAAAAATGTAGCACCAACAAGCGCTATTTTCTGATTGAAACAATAGCAACCAAAATGCTCAAATAGTTGGGGATGATATTTGGTTTAGGGTACAGTACCTAGGTACATGGCATGGTTAGATAATAAATAAGCTTTGTAGATAGCCTAAGTACGATGGATAATGAGGTAGGAGTTACAAGCCTTGAGAGTACCACACAAACCCTACCGTCATTTGAGGAATACACACCGCCCGTGACTTACCCGGAAGAAGTAGAAAAGACTTTAGGAACATTAATAGAGGTAGAAACTTTGAACGAAACAAAACTAGAGGAAGTAGGCTTGAATTGTAATCACAACACTCCTTTAGTTCTAAGGAAGTTCCTAGTTTTGATGGACCGGAGCCTCAACCTTTACTCAATAGTCCATCCTTAGATGTAAGTCTAGGAGACGTAATAGGCCCCGAACCACCCATCAAACCACATAGTTTGGATAGTTCTAGGATGAAGGTAGTAGAATATTTAACAACTCAAACACCACCTTCACCTCTATAAATTATCACCTAGGAGAAGTAGTCTTTGGAAAACCAATTGCAAGGAATACTGGTCTCGTTTATGATCAGGAAAAGGAAACGGTTACTTTTGAAAAAAATGACGAGAAAATCACATTTATGATGCCGCATAAGATGGAAGAGTCTAACCATATAGACTTTAAGGACATAAATACTGATTATATACCACCCTTTGTCCTTAAGAGTAATGATGACCGTGGGAAAACCTATTACTCGGATAGTCTAACCTTAGGATCCGAGTACAGGGAAGACAAAAGTATAAGCAAAGAAATTTGACACCTAATGAAATTGGAAAGAGAGGCCAATAGACACAAAGGGGAAGTCATGTGAAGACGTGTGACTTCGAGTCTAGCTACAAGACTCGTAAATAAAGAAAAGCGCTTCTTAGGAGGCAACCCAATATTTACTTTTATCGCATATTAGGAGTGTCATGTGTTTTACTCTTTTCAATTTATTCTATCATGTTCAAACTCTATCTTGTAATCATGCTTTGTATTGTTTTTAAACTCGTCTTAATTTCAATCAAAGGTATTTTGCAAATAATAAGTGTAGGGGAATCTATCTGGTTTTTTAACCAAATTCAAACATGTTAAATAATTTGTTTAGATTATTTCACGTCAGTTTCGAGTCATATGAGTAAATTGTCAAATCTTAGGTTTTATGCAGCTATTTGTACAAGAATTAACTTATGGAATCAAGTGCAAGAAATTTTTCATCAAAAACAAAAATTTTGTTTTCACAAAACGTGGAGACGGCGTCACGATTTACACGCGACGTCGTCACCACGACATTTGTGACGGGGTCATGATTCTCCTGACTGCGTCAAACGCCGAAGTCTAGAAAACTTAAAGTTTTTATTTATTTTTGAAAATAAAACTTGCATAACATTTGAAATATGTAATCTTTTGTTATAAACCTGCAAAACCAATAAGTTTGACAATTCTCTCATCCTATCTTTACTGCTTTATCGAGTCAAACCCTAAATTCATATTGTATATTTGTAAATCGCACATTTTATGCTTGGTATAGTTGTCTTTGTCTTTGATCATAGGTTATATTTGATGAGAAGAAGCTTTGAAATTCTTAGGAAGTTTCATTGGATGATTCTTAGATGACGATTTTACCAGTTATCGCATGTTTCTTCTCCATTATTGAGCAAACCAAGGGAATACTAGTTCCTTTTCCTTGTTTTTTTTCCTTTTAATTTGTTTTTACGAGTACCTTTATAGAACATTGGGGATAATATTCAACTTAAGTGTAGGGGGAAAATAAGCCTTAGAAACTATTCTTTCATTTTCTATTTGCTTTTTCTTTAAAATGATAGGTAATATATCAAAACATAGCATAAGAGGTAATGTTTACCTAAATTTAAATTTTTTTATGACACATACCGATGAAAACTGAGTATTAATAGTGTCTCATGGATAGGAATTTATATTACGAGTACAAAAACCCTCAAATTCCACCCCCAAAATGTGAGGTTTGCCCTCAAATGTTATACCTTTAGCTTGTTCGAGTTAAGGAGTGAGCAATCATATGTGTCTATTCCGTCATTACGGATGTGTATGTGTGGTTTTGTCACCTTTTTTGGAACATTAGTATTGGTTACTTTAGGATTATGAGAGTGTACCGGTAGTATATTAAATTCTAGAACTTGTTTTTATGATGCATCCTAAGACCGCATAGTAAGTGTTAGGATTTGCTTGATAAGAGGCATCAGGATTAACCCATGTTTTAAACATGTAATTGTTATGATGGTTACATCGATCATATAACTATCCCACACCCTTGCCATGCACTCACCTTTAGTATAGGATACCCCTAGTAAAACCCTCCGAGCCTATCCTTTTTCACAGTTCTCATAATTTTTTGGTTAAGCCAGACTATTAATGAAGAACATTGTTCACCCTTACACTAATCGTTACACCCAAATCACCTTACCCTACCTTGTATGTACTCGCTTTTAGTACATTATTGGGTTTAACCCAAGTTAATTATTGAGTACACGGTTGCTAAGTCCTTATCCTTGTAAATATTATTTTTGGACGATTAGGATTCATGGTAGTATTTATTTCGTGGAAGAATGGGGAAGAAAAGTTAAGTCAATACCCCCTATATGTTTGTTAGATGATTTCCATGTTATTTTGATCCACCTCAAATTGGGTCATTAGTTAGATTTTAAATATCAAGCATGTAAAAGCTCAAGTGTAGGGGTACGTGTTATAAACCCCATGTTGTAATGTATTATGTTATCAAAAAAATAGAAATGAAAAATAAAGAGATTGATGTAGAGTTGTGTAGAGTTTGTATATCTTCGTCCGAGTCTTGGCTTAGCAACCAAACAAGCTTGTATTCGTGTAAATAATTAGCTAACCCTTCCACTCCAAATTCACCCAAAGCTACCCAAATGTATCCCAT
>BQNB010075728.1:0-25037 GCA_026074375.1 Tanacetum coccineum | reverse complement strand
TTAATCTTCCTGCAATCAGAAACCAATTGCGTCATGACTATTAACATACCATAAACGCAAACGTCATCACAGCAACAAGCATACAACAGTCTTGACACCTTCTGTTTTATTATATTAGGGTTCCATCCAAACCCCTAGTTTCACTCATTTCGCCAAACACCGAAAAACAAAAAATGCATACGAATGAAAACCTTGAATAATCCTAGATATCAAGAGCAACCTGCTCTGATACCACTTGATAAAATCGTTTAGCCCATCTAGGATAATAATAACAATGATTGATAACACGCAGCGGAATAATAAAGAACACAATCAAAGTTATCACAAGGTTTTCTTTATTGAACGTTTCCCTATTACCCCAACTATAATTTGGGGCTACACCAACTAACTATGGTGTACTATTCGACTCTCATCAGTCGACTTGCTATCTAACTATCTAGACTCTCATTGGGAGAGCTCTAGTTTTCTATGGATGTATATCTAAACCACACGCCTATGATTCTCTTTATATAGAGAGATATCAAGGATTACAACAGAAGATAAGAACAAACAATATATTTAAAACATTTAAGAATATCTTCTAATATCTTCTGTATCTTTATCATTATAAGGAGATCTTCTGATATATTCTAATATCTGTTGTTGCATTTGCATATAAACAAGTTATACCTCCAGAAGGAACAATGTTCTTTAAATCCAAGCTGTATACACCATTCTGTCTAGGAGCTCTAAGAACAACTTGATTTTCATCAAGAAGCTTAAAGCTAGGAGACAGAATAAGGCATTCAGTGTCAGTAAAGAGGACACTGTTTTTCTTGTCACACATTTGTGAGACAGAGAAAAGGTTAAACTTAAGTTCATCTACAAAATAGACATCATCAAAGTCTAAATTAGCAGTTCTGATTTTACCTTTACCCGTTATTTTACCTCCTTTGGGATCACTTCCAAAAGCCACAAAGCCTCCATTGTAATCTTTATAGTCTGAAAGATAAGCTTTGTTGCCAGTCATATGGCTAGAGCAACCACTATCCACCACTGCATGATCTTGTAGAATGCTTTCTGGATTGCCCTGCACAATAAGTAAGAGAAATTAGTATCTCTTAGGGACCCAAGTCATCACAGACTTGGATATCCCTTTTGGGTCAACATACTCAAACTTTTTGAGTATGAAAGATCCTTTTTCTTTGGACACATGATCCATGTAATTTCCCTTGGGCCTCCAAACCCACCTTGACTTCTTAAGGTCATTATCCATCTTACCCTTACCAGTATTAACTACTGCTCTTGTCCCAGCAGTAGTCATATTTTTAACCCTAGAGGTTTTAACATCTTGTTTTAAGTCTTTGGGTCTAAAAGCTGGTTTTGTGTAGTAAGACCTCTTGATTGGTGAATATGAGGCTCTTGGTCTTACATTGTCCATTCTTGGGTAAATTGGTCTAATAGCACTACCAGTTTGTGCTATTTTTGGGGCAAATTTCCTAGCAGTACTAACAGGCCTAGCAGTACTAACAGTATGTACTGCTCTTTTCCCATTTGGCCTAACAGGATTAACCAAACCTGTCCTGGTTAGTACTCCTGATGGGACAAAAGTCCTTCTAGCTTGAGGGTATTTCAAATTATTTGAAATTTTTTGTTGATTAACCCTTTTAGCATTATCCCATACTGGTTTGACCACCCTTTTACCAGTATTAACCACAGTTTTTACCTTAGGTTCTGGACTCTTTTTGGCATAAAAATCACAATCTTTGATCAAATGGTCAGAACTTTTACAGACAAAGCAAGCTTTTATTTTCTTAAATCCAATCCCTTCTTTCTAAGAAATTTGACCAATTTTATCAACTTGATTTCTAACTGTTTGAGTCTCATTAGTCTTAACAGGACTAACTATTTTTACAGCAGACACATCATCCTCATCATCTGAGTTCCAATCCTCAATGATGACTTTGTCTCTGTTAATCTTTAGTTTAGACACAACTGATTCATGGACTGACTTAGATTTTTCTATGTTTACTTCATTTGTTTTACCTACAGTTAATTAAGATTAGTTGTTTTTGACTCAATTATTTTCTTCCTAATGGCATATTCATCTAAACCTGCAAATGATATGTCAGCTCTTGGGGTTAAAAAGTTCCCTGTTATAGGAGGGGAACAACATGAAAACCATCTACTTTAGAGAACCTATCATTTGCTGGTGTGTTCTCTTCATCACTTGATCTGACATCAAAAACACTCAAACTAATCTCACTATCAGTTTTAGAATTGTTACTCATTTCATTTAATTGTGTGCCATATACTAAACCATTTTATCTCTTATTACTATTTGACTGTTTAGTAATTCCACAAGATTCTTGGATGATTTTTCCCATATTTTCTATCTTTAAATTTTAACTCCATCTCTATCCTTACAACATTTCTCTAATCCATTAAGGTTGTTAATTTTTATTTCTCTGCATTTAAGCTCATAGTTTTGAAACTTATATTTTTCACACCAAGCCAGTTCATTCTTGTCATGTACAAGTATCCTGGATTCTAGTGACTCTAAGGCTAACTCATAACCCTGAATTTCTAGTCTTGCTCTGTTAGTTTTTTCTCTTTCACTAACAAAATTCTTATTGAAGATATTAAAATATTAAAGACTTGTTTTAGAACAGTTTTTTACCTCATAGTCATAAGAAACTTGATGAGCTTGAAGAAGAATTGCCATTAAAGCATATTGGTGACTGGTTACTACTTCAAAATCAGTACTCCATCATAGCCTCCTAACCACTTGAGCCACCAGTGCCTTGTTATGAAATTCATTTGTTGTGCATGCTCCTCCATTGTCACTATAAGATCTTTTCCCATGATTCCACCTATCTAGCATTCCCTAGTAAAAGGCCCTTTTTCTGTACAGTTGTAGCACTCAATTTTTTGATTTATCAAGTGAAACAGGGTTTGTTTTCCTTTGAATCCATGTTTCCTTATTGTCTTATGAATGAAATTTCCTCACTTTAACATCAACATAGCCACTTGCCATCTTAAGATCAAATTCTTCCCAAGTCACTTCATCCATTGCTGAAAATCCTCATTTTTTTAATGAGGACTGGTTGTTTTTGTGGCAAAGAAAGAGTACACTACATCATGAGCACATAGGGTAGTTGAAACTTAACTAATTCCTCCAGCAGTACTAACCTCAAAATCTCCACTGGCAGTACTAACTTCATTAGTACAGCTAATGTTCTTAGAGGAAAGAAATGCCAAGTTCTAAGAAGTAGAAGTAGAACTTAAAGACCTTTTCATCTCATCTTCGTATACCCAAGGATTTGTTTAGAGGTCATCAATACAAACTTATTAATTTCTTGCTTATTTCTCATGATAGAGCAATTTGATTCCATGAAGGAGGAAGACTTCTTAGGAACTTCTGGTTGATATCTTCCTTTGATAATGGAGCACCATGAACCTCCAATTGACTTATGAGTTTTTGGAACCTATCATAACCCTTGTCCAGACTTTATTTGATGCAGTAGAAGAGTTTTCAAACTAATGTTTTAGAACATTTTTCTGCATCTTCTTGATCTTCAATACCTCCAAACCTTGATGATGATTGCTTCCCGGAGGAGGAGTTAGCATCAGCAACAATGTGAAACTTAGGAGGTATTCATCAGTAATTGGCTAAAAGAAAGATCTCTTAACTCTCCTCATTCCTTTTAGCACTATTGTTTGGCAGTCTTAAGTAGGAGAGCAAATGTTTCTCCAGTTGTTGGCAACTCTTCTTCAAGATCTCCATTACTAAAAACATCTCCCATAGTAATGGTCTGTGGACAGATATATTGATCGGCATTCTCAGCTCTAAATAACAAATACTCCCTTCCTAATGATAGGGATTTTCATTGATGGTGATATGGGTGGTAGGAATGTCCTTGTGTTCTGCCATCTTACAATTGAGTTCTTCTTATTCAGAGTTTCTACACAAGCTCTGATACCACTTGTTGGATCGTTTTCTGAATAGATCTTAACCTTGACTTGTAAAGGGTTTGTTCCCTTTAAATAATTCCTAAAGTAACAATATATTGAAATATTGAATTGAACACTATTGATTTAAGCGAAACTAATCAATAAAGCTAAGTTAGAGCGTATTAAATAATCACAAAGAGAACTTTATATGTATAAGACTGAATCCCCTCGTTACAGATTACAAAAACTATGATTTGCTAATCGATCTCAATTGAACATGTTTAATAACTATATCTACTCCAATGCCTAGGGTTCCTTTTACGACTAAGAAAACCCACATGGCCTTAACAAAACGCTTACAAAGATCAGCCAATCTTTTCCTAATATAACCCAGGCATATCTCATAAGCAGTACTAATACAATATACTAGCAGTACTAATACTAACTAACAATACTAACTATTACTGGCAGTACTAACATTGTACTAGCAATACTAACTACAAAGCTAGCAGTACTAAAGACTTAGACTTATTTCTTCAATCTTTATTAACAGCATTAAGTCTTCACTAACAGTATTAATCTTGAGTCAGCAGTATTAACTTGTAGAAGCTTCAGAATTCCAACATTATATTACCAGTATTAAGCTAAGGTTAACAACATTAAGTTTGAGTTACCAGCATTAACTTCAATTTCATTCCAAAAAGGACTTCTATCATAAATTAGTTTTTCTCACAAGCTCTCTTTCTGTTTTTATGCTCACAATATCTCTCAATTCTTTTTGCTCACAAAATCACTCTTTTCTGTTTTTATTCACACATCTCTCTTTCTGTTTTTTAACTCACAACATCTCTCTTTTCTTTTTTGCTCACCAAATGTGACAATTTGTACAAAGTTCCATCAATTCCAATAGTTTGATACTATCCTCCCCACTTCTAAGTGTGTAACCTCTTAAGAGGAGATCATGGACTGTTCATCAGATATGCCAGTCTCAAAAAAAACCCCTTTAGTTTGGAGTATATGCCACCTCCTAATATGGTAGCTTGCACTGGGACCACTACCAGAATTAAGTTCCCTAAGATTTGTCACCATTAAGTGTTGCCATAGATTGGGTCCTCTTGATGTTACCACTGTTCTGCTCTGCATCTAAGCTAGAAGCAGTAGTGGCAGCCTTTTTCACTCTGTCTTCCCACTCCTTATAGACAGTCTCATCTGCAACAATGTTAATAGGTCCACTAGACTGAGATATCTTAGTGGTCCTTATGGTTTTCCTAGGTTTGTGGGTCTTTTTGGGTTGATATGATGATGGAACAATGATTGGTTTCTTATTGAGATTTGAGTAAATAGTGGATGTAGTGGGGATGTAGAAGGTTGTCCTGACCCTTCATCCATATCTACTTGATGTATGAATCACATTCATTCATTCTCAATTAACCTCCCCTCAAATAATGTTTCAAGGGTTAAGAATTTGCTCAGCAGTTGTAACTTTGATGATATCCTAGCAGTACCTACATTGTCCTCTCAGTACAAATATTCTTTCCTAAAAAGCAGCATTAAGAATAACTAACATTATAACTCTGGTCTTTAAAAAAAATACAACAACATGCCTCTATTCATCATAAGCACCACTAGAAAAGACTAGGATAGACATGTGAGAAATTCTATGAGGATCTATATTTATCATAACCTAAGAATATAAAAGTAGAAGAAAATGTAATCTAATCTAAACACATTACCTCCCCTCAAACAATACTACAGAAATAAGTAATACCAATGCTACAATTAGAAATTAAACCTGCTAACATCAAAACCTTTATAGAGAATGATCTGCAACATTGTGTCTGTATGAATCTTTATCACCTGAATCAACTTCTCTCATACAATCCTGATGAAAAGGTGCCTAAATCTCTGATGTGCCTGGTTTTTAAGTGAAACACTGGATTCTTCAACAATACAAATGGTGCTTTCATTATCAATGAAAATCTGGGTGTTCAAGAAGTTAAATCCATAGTCAAGCATCTAATTTTGAATCCATAGCACCTGTCTACAACAATTAGCAGCATCAACATACTCTGCTTCAGTAGTAGAATTTGCAACTATAGTCTGCTTCTTACATTGCCATGAAATCAACCTCTTGCCAAGAAATTGACAACCTTATGTTATGGATTTACATGTCAAGGCTAACTCCAGCAAAATCACTATCAGAAAAGCATCTAAGTTAAATGGATGAATCTCTATGATACCAAAAGGCCCAATTTATGTAGATCTTTTCAGTATCTAAAGATCGCTCTTCATAAATCATGAAGATAGTGACAATTTTAAGAGTACCTTTAAACCTTGCACAAGCACAAACAACAAACATTATGTCTGGCCTAGAAGCTGTTAAGTACATCAATGATCCAATCATTGATCTGTATAAATGGACATACACACTATCAGCTTCTTTATCCTTGATCAATGCCTTGTTAGGTTCCATGGGAGTGCTTGCTGTCTTTACAATAGCCAAATCAAATTTCTTCAATATGTCAGCCACATATTTGTCTTGGCTAATGAAGATTCCATCCTTCTTTTGTTATACTTGTAAGCCTAAGAAGAAAGTGAGTTCCCCCATAGAACTTATCTGAAATCTCTTATGTATCAAACCTTTAAACTCATCACATAAAGACTTCTTTGTGAACCCAAAGATGATATCATCTACATACACCTAAACTAATAAGATATCACCTTTGTCCTTCTAGATGAACAAAGTCTTATCTATAGTGCCTCTTCTAAATCCATTTTCAATTAAATAGGTAGACAAGGTCTCATACCAGGCTCTAGGAGCTTGATGTAGACAATATAAAGCTTTTTCTACCTTATATACTTTGTCAGGAAACTGTGGATCTTCAAAACCAGGAGGTTGGCAAACATATACCTCTTCATCAATAGTACCATATAATAAGACACTCTTTACATCCATCTAGTACACAATAAACCCCATAATGGATTGCAAAGCCCAAAATACCATGAATGTATCTATTCATGCCAACAGGAAGCAAAAACCACATCAAAATCAAATCCATCATCATGGGAATAACCTTTTGCCACCAGTCTTGCCCTTGTATCCACTATAATCCTCTCTCATCATTCTTTTTCTAAAAGACTCCATTTGGTTCCAATGTCCCCTTGCCATTAGTAGAAAACCAAGGTCCAAACCTTCTGAAGTTGGAAATTGAAGAAGCACCTCTAGCACTGCTTCTATCCAGCTGGATCTCTAGAGCTTGAAACACTTTCTGTTGGGTTCCATTGTAGAGAGAAAAACGGAAAAAAAGCAGTTATGATAATCTTTTATGATTTGTTCTCTCTCTGCGATATTACTGTAACATACCATAGCATGTTCCATGCAGAAATCTTGGTCACTCTCCTTGTTTGAATACTCATTAAAGTCCTCCAATGATCTGATCTATAGATATCCTTATCAATCAAGTTTGGATAAGACTGACATTCATCGTTTTTTTTTTTTTTTTTTTTTTTTTTTTTTTTTTTTTTTTTTTTTTTTATTATTTTTTTTTTTTTTTTTTATTTTTAGTTTTTTTTTTTTTTTTTTTTATTTTTTTTTTTTTTTTTTTTTTTTTTTTTTTTTTCTTTTTTTTTTTTTTTTTTTATTTTTTTTTTGTTTTCCAAGTGTTTAGAGGTCAGCCTCTACCGCACATCTTTATCATCATAAGCATTACCAAAAATTCCAGTATCATCCATTAGAAACACATTTGAAACAGGTGGAAGTGTAAATGCATTTTTGAAAGGAGAAAATCTTTCAAATAGATGTTCCTTAAATGCATTAGAAGCTTTAGCAACATTAATTGGTGATGATGGATCATCATTAGTAAAAGATGGTCCAGTAGCACTAACAAGTGTACTAACAGTATTAATACTATTAGTGCTGTTAGGATGTACAATTTGCTTTTCTTGTTGAAGTAGCCTTTCAAACTTACTTCTTGTGGCTTGATCATCCTTCCAATCTTTCCACTTTCATCCATTTCAGTAGGCTTCTCTTTAGCATCTTCTTCACTGACCTTAGGATCTTGAGAGATTAATGGACCAGTTGTGTTTATAGAGTGTCCCAACCAGAACCCTCAATCAGCCCTACTTCAAACTTGTCTAGATGATCTAAGGTACTTCAGATAGTAACAAGACACCCCAAAAGTCTTATGAATCGAGATTTATGTCTACCAATTAAAAGTTCATAAGGTGTCTTGTTATGAGGCTTTGTTATTAAAACTCTATTCTGAACATAGCAAGCAGTATTAATTGCTTCAGCCCAAAATGTAGTAGGTAATAGTGAATCTGCTAGCAATAGGTCGTAGCTCTTGCCTCTATTAGAGTTCTATTCTTTCTTTCAGCTACTCCCATTTTGTTGTGGAGTGCTAGCAAGACACTAATTATCTCTCTTGATTCCTTTTTCATATCGACAGAACTGATTCCAACTTCAGTATTTGAAACTCGGTTCATTGTCCATATCTGATAAATTTAATCCCTATGGTTTACTTGGTTTTACTAGAAAAGGTAAATTAGGACAAAATTAGAAACTTCCCTAAACGTGGCATACAAATCCACCATTAATATCTTGATAATATGAGAGGTAGAACTTGTTCCCAGTCATATGTCTGGAGCATCTACTGTCAAAAATCCCTTGATCCTGTAAAGCATATTATGGATTACCCTGCACTCAAAATAAGAGAATTAGTTTCTCTTGGAGATCCAAGCCATTGCTGACTTGAGTCTGCCCTTTTTTAAAATGGAAAAAAAAAAAATCAAACATAGTCCAAATTCTTTTAAGCATGTAATGATCCACTATCTTTGGAGATATGTTTAATAACATTTCCCGTTGGTCTTCTAAATCCAGCATGCAAGGACTGTAACAGCCTTTGCCTCATGTACCCTGAACATCCACTGAACACTACTTTTTTTCGCCCAAGACAGTATTACATTGTTTACCTAGCAGTATTAACTTTTTCCTTTAAAATCACTGTTTTTTAGGTGCTATTCTTGATAAAAGCCTCTTAAATGAGAATGAGACTTAGAAAAACATTCAAAATTGGGGTTTTGCATCATTCATAGTGGTCTAGTTGCAGCAGTATTAACATATCCGGCAGAGCTCTTCAGGAAGCTTTACTTAGTCAGTATTAACTGGTACTTGCCTGAGTTTGTTATACAGTGATGGAACAAAATTCCTCTAAGAATGTGGATGAGTTAATTTATTTTGGTGGGGTTCACCCTCTGAGCATTATTCCTACTAGTCTACTTCGTTGACTAGAAGCTCTTACCTCATTATTCAACACAAATTTTCCTACCATTTTATTCTCATAAAAGTTACAATCCTTGATTAAATGGTTGAGACTTCCACATACAAAACAAGCTTTCTTCTTAAACTCAAAACCATCCCTTAGTTTCTGAGTCATCATTCCATTCCAATTTCTTTTATCAACCCTTAAACTCTAACTTTCCTATGGTATTTTTTAGCTTGCCTCTATGTGTTGGTAACAATAACACTTTCCTAGTATTATTTATATGATTTTAAACAAAATAGATTTAGCATAACTAGTTTATTCTGTTCAATGAAGGACTAATCACACAAGGCATCATCACAATGATCAGACTCAATCTCATCATAGGAGCACTAGACCTAACAGTTTTTGGCTTTTCCAAACTCTCCTTACTAGTCTTAGATGCACTTGTTTTAGAATTCATGCACACTAGTAACAGTTTCACTTACTACAGATTTAAAGACAGAATCATCTAACCCAGCAAAAGATAGGTCAGGTCTTGGGGGCATGAAGTTCCCAATATAGGGAGGAGGAACTGCATGGTACCCTTCACCTGCTTTATACCTATCATTTACTTGATTATTATCTTCTTCACTCTCATTCACACTACTATCTGATGCACTTTCAAATACTTCACTTTTATTCATATGACTATCATGCAATTCATTCTCATTCATTTGATTGTTAAAACCAACACCAGTCTTGTTGTTAACACTTATTTGACTATTTATTTATAGATTAGTTAGATTCTTAAATGATGTTTCAAACTTTTCTAATTTGATTTTTAAATCATCTTTTTCTTTTAAAGCATCTTCTAACTATTTTTTAATCTCTGTAATAGAGTATCTCTTACCTTAACATCGATATTTAAAATGTAATGGAACTAGCATTCATTGTTTTGATGAACAACTATCCCTAGCTTCTAATGATTCTAAATCCCCATTTGATAACCTATTATTTCTAGACTAGCTTTATTAAGAACTTCACGCTGTTGATCATACTATTTTTGAAGAGTTTGATAAGATTGTAAACATTCTTTAGAGCAAGTATGTACCTCAATATCTGAGCTTGATGAACTGGATGAACCTGAAGATGAGTGGTCCATTAGAGAAAAGTTTGTGGGTCCTTCTTCAGCTTGATAACCCAACAGTAACCCATCCCATCAGTAACAACCAAGGCATTAGCAGGAGTCTCCACAGGTACAACCCTTCTTGTATTATCTCCATTTCTATTCCCCTGATTCCTTGGTGCCCTGCATTCTCTAGCAAAGTAACCTCTCTTGTGGCAGTTGTAACATTCAACCTTTGTCTTATCAAATCTAACTGTTTCTTTGCCATTGAAATTCATATTCCTTCCTGTCTTCTTTATGAATCTCTTCACCCTCATGGTAAGCATGGCCACCTGCCATTTGAGATCCATCTCTTCAAGATCACCAGTATCAATCTGCTCTAGATCTTCATTATCTAATTTTGGGCTATTAAATTGATTAGCAAAGAAGGAAAACATGACATCATCAACAAGGTTGATGAAGAAAAGCTTGTCCATAGTGAACTAGCATTAGAAACCATCAGAGCAGTATTAACTGCGTCATTAGTAACTGCAGTGATTTCTAAAGATACAAAAGCCACATTCTAAGAGTTTGAGCTTGAGCTAGATTGCCATTAATCTCATCCCCCCACCCCCCCAGCTTCATACACCTTCAAAATTGTTTGTAACAAATCATGCCATACTCAACGTGTCCTAGATCCAAATTTGTTACGCATAATCAAAGTATGGGCGTTTCCAAGCTGATGAGACTTCTCGCAACTTCAGATTTGTATCTTCCTAAGAGATAACTTCACCATGAATTTCTAATTGGCTGATAAGTTTCTGAAACATATCATAGGTTTTATCCAAACCTTTAGATCTTGATGCAGCAAAATTCTCATATTTGTATGCTCAATGGTCTTCTGCATTTTCTTTGATTCTTTGTTGCCTCCGAACATGGTCTTAATTGCTTCCCATAAGGTCTTTGCATCTTTGATTCCATGAAACTTCAATAGGTGTTCATCAGGAATGGCCAACAACATAGTGCTTTTTGCTTTTAATTTCATCTTTCTTCTAGGTTTGTTCGTTTAAAAAAAAAAATAAAGTTTTTTTATTTTTGTTGTTTTTTTTATTTTTTGTTTTTTTTTAGGAGGAAAGGACCTTCAAGAACCCACACTAAGATGATGCAATTGCAGCAGGTGCATCACCATTCACAATAACCCACCCAAAGAGCACTAATAGTGTGAGTAGAATATGCTCCATTCTCATAGCTCTATAGATCATAGTACTCCAGTTTTGAGCATAGACGGTTTAGTGCAAACACTGTTTGGGTAGATTCTGACTGTGATTCCATCTTCTCTTTGACAATAAGATCTTGTGTAGATTTAGTGTTCTTCTTATTCAAAGTTTCTCAACAAGCTCTAATACCACTTGTTGATCCCTTCTTAACAGATCTTACTTAGCTTGTTGAAGCTTAGTTGTGTTGGATAATCCTAAAAAACAACTATAGTAGAAACTACGATGAAAATAAACACCCAACTAGCTAATCAAGTTTGCAATACTAAGAAAAACAATGAAACAGTAAAACACGATCTTTACTTAAACTTTTAATATATTAATAAACTATTTTGGATTACAAAAATAGCCCCCTTTAAATTATAAAATACTAACTATAATTGCGATGCAAACTAAATGAAAAACTAATATGAAAACTGATATCTTGATCTTGCTTAGGTTCCTTTTAAACCACAAGGAAACCCTAATTGGGCTTACAAAACAGCGTCAAGTGTTCACTCCATATCTATTTCCTAATATATATCATGCATGATCACTTTAGCAGTACTAATTTAATAACTTAAACAGTACTAACTATTATACTAACAAATATTAATAAACTGACATTACTAACACTTTGTACTAGCAGTACTAACTATAACACTAGCAGTACTAATGACTTAGACTATTTTCTCTAATCTTCACCAGCAGTAGTTTCTTCAACCAGCAGTAGAAACTCTTATACTCAGTAGTAGAAACTTGAGAAGCCTTCATTTCCAACAAACATAACGGGTTTGGTTGTACCCGAAGAAGAACTCGACATCTAGCTTAGTGTCGAAAAATAATGTAAGCGACGTTGTAAGGTTTTTCTTCGTTGTGAAGGGAGCTTGTTGACTAGAGAAGTAACTCTCGAGTTGGGTTCTCAAAGAGTGGAGTAGGGTTAAGAGGAGCTTCGTTACCGAACCACTAGAAATCATTGTGTCCGGTTTGCATTTCTTGTTACTTATCTCTTTACATTTAGATTCACATTTATCGCTTTATATTTATACTTGCATTATATAGATGATTACGTGACTTGTTGTTTATATTGTTTTGACTATGCTTATGACATGGATAGATGTGAATATTATATTTATGGTTTTATTGTTGTGATACGTTTAACTACTATATATATGGTTATTGTAGAACTATTATTAACATTCTTCATATTGTGTCACACTTGATCGGTAATTTGATATAAAAGATTTAAGTTTTTAAACAGAAACATATTCACCCCCCCCCTCCACGTATTCCACGATTGGTATCAAGAGCCACATCTCTTTAATTTTCAAAACAAATAGTTTTTATATCTGAGTACGATCCATGTATCAAATTACCGATGAATGGCGATAAAATATGAAAGTGTTTTGTTGCTTGATTTTGTGGCAACTTATGATTTTCAGGTTATTTTTACGTTAATAAACTCAAACTATTTTCTTGGAACCCTTACATGTTTACTTTTACGTGAAACCTGTAAGTTAAATCACGTCAATTGAAAAACAATTTAAACGTAAACTGACATTAAATAAATATAAGTTTACGTAAAATATATTTAATAACATTTATCATATAATTTAAAAAGTCTATACTAATTTATATTGAAAGTTTTACTAAAACGCTCAAGTTTGCCAATTAGTACATGCATGCATGCGTTCTACACTACCACCTTAGTAAATAAATACTTACACTTATGTATAAATACAAGATATCAAAAATTAAATTATTTTTCCCTCTCTTTTTATCCAAACCGTCACCCCCCCTCTAAATGAGGTAAGTGAAACATTTTTGAACTTTAATGATTATCATTTCCATGTTAAACTTTCTCTTATGCATACATGTGAACGAAGAGCTCTCCTAATACCCAACCTAACCTCTCTTTTACTCCTTAAAACCGGCCACCCTTATTATCCATGTCAAAAATGGGAGATTCTCATAACAAGCCCCCAAAGACACTTTAAGACTTACTTTGATTAGCCTTATAAATACTAGTAACTAGGAAGTATTTTCACACACTTCACTTAAGCAAAATAATTAACTTTTTTTCTCATTTCTCTCTTGAAATTGGATGACCAACCACAAGGCAAGAACAATAAGTTTTTGATATTTTACTAGTGCATTCCAAGAAGATTTAAGGGTTATAGTGATAATCAAACAACTTGGGGTTTGATTTAGGTGTTAATCTAGTAAATCTCATCATTTCATCTTCTAAGGTTCATCATTCTCATATCATATTTTCCATCTTCATATTTTGTATAATCATCATATTTACAAATTTATATCACCACTAGTTTGTATTTTTAAAGATTGTTTTAGAAAGAAACAAGTAAAACTTTCTATATTTAAACTTGTAAAGAGTGTGTTAACTGACTAGTAAAAATATATACTTATAAATGTGTATAACTTATTTTGTCACTAAATAAATTACTTGGTGAAAACTTAGCTTTAATATTAAAGATGGTTAAAAATAAACCCTGATAAAGTAAAGTGATATGTTATTCTTATTTTTAAATTTTATAATTAATTGTGGACAAATTCATGGAAGGACTAGGTTAGTATGGATGTGATGTTGTGAGAAAGTGATGAAAATTGGTGAAAGAGATTATGTTACATGAGAGTTCAATTTGTGGTGCGAATTTAAGAGGTAGAGATATAAATAAATATGTGCTAACTAGATTTAATACCTAGTTTTCGGACCCTAGATCTTATCTTGAGTATTTGGGGCCTTTAAAAGATGATAGTATAACCTTTCATAACATTTCGTGATATAAAGAACGCAAAAATTGGACATAAAACAAGGAAACAAGAGGAGATATGATCAAAAAAGTTAATTAATTTTCTGGCAAAACGTTTTTATATAAAAAATCTATCCAGTTTTAAATGATAACTTTTGACCCGTTTCAGCCCGAGTTGAGTTAAATTCAAAAGAAAAACTTCTAGATCATGAATTTTTTGTTAATCCCTCGCTTTTGAACACTCGTGGAACCAATATAACGAAGAGTTATGCCCTTTTAAAGTCAGACTATAATTTTGAAATTATTAAATTTTTTTTGCATGTATTTACATATAAAAAGGGTGTTGGTTTGAAATATAAAAATGGAGTTTTCGTGCTCTTTGACTATAAAAACCTTAAAAATAATAAGTATGACTTATATATTCATTTTATACGCGACGCAAACTTTTAAAAATAGTTTATTTAGTAAGCGAGATAAGATTTATTATAATGATAATTAAAAAATAATAGTAGGTATATTATGAACGAATAAAATGCGAATAAGAAGTAAATCATTATTTTAACTTATAAAACGAAAACGCAAACTATAGGATGGTGATATAATGTTATATAAAACAATTGCATCATTCTTTTCACACGTTGCATAATTCTAAGTCGACCCATATTTAATTAGGTTGCATTCGGAACTATTTGTGACATTTTCCTGTGATCAATTTTCTCTAAACTGATACTTTCATTTAAGGTGAGTTTATAGCCCCTCTTTAACTATTTTACAAATGTTTTATAAATCTCCAAGGTGAGATACATGGCTTATTGTTTTATACTTATAACACAAATGCTTTCCTTTAAATAATTACAGTGGACTAAGTAGCGATAATCCATTGTGCCCCAAATATCATGAACCGTTAGTTACTTTGTGTAAGCGCGAGTGTTATAAATAGATCTATTGGGATTGACATCCTGTTCGGGTAAGTCAAAGCGTTAATATCGTTTGAGGTCCGAACTAACGAAGCGTAGACCATATTCACGTGATTGGGTGTAGTGGATTGAACACCTGCTTGGGCATTGTTTAGTCCTGTAATATAGTTTTACACGCAGGCTGTGTTGTAGTTTCTGTGTCATGAGCTTAGGAAATCGTAATAACTTTTTGTGAAATATTATATGTGTTACAATAGTCATGCATTATCTAAAACTTGATTAAACTAAAACTTACACTTAAAATCTATGAACCACCACTTTATGTTGACATTTAAGCATGTATTTCTTAGGTGGCACTGACGCTAAGGCGTAATACAAGTTCATTGGAGTCAACATTCTACAAGACATAATTATTTCCAGGATTTCTTGGCACAACTCCTAAAAGAGAAAACTCCTATCTTCATTGTTTTTGAAACAATATTTTTCCATTTGATGCAAATGAGAGAACAACTTATTTTAATCACTCTTTAATGAAACAACGAAGTTTTCTATCAAACGTCTCATTTAGAAGGTTGTTCTCCCTCGTATCTTGTGCTTGTGTATTAGAGTATTGCTCTTCGGTTACCTTTTCCGCTGCCGCATAATTTTGGGGGTGTTACAGTTGGTATCTAGATCCAAGGTTTATACAGAACAGTTGCATATCCTACCTAGAGACTATAACCATTATTCATAAACATTGCATTCACATAAAACGTGTTCATGTGCATTCATACTACTTTGCCTACATAACTAATAATTGGTTTTAGATATTTGTTTTCATTTTTCCTTACGTAATTTTTACACCTGCCTGATATAAACATTATTTATATATAAACCTTTGGTTGTCAAAATATGTTCTCGTTCTAAATCTAAAAACCATTCATATAGTCTAGTCCGGAGAGTTTTAGCCACAGTATGGGATCATCCGTGTTAGTCCTGATACCTTACCCTAACCTTGCACTAGCCATTGATTTTAGAGTCTGAGCCTTTCGAGGAGCCTGAGTCACAGTGGCCTCATACCCAAGCATCCCGTAGAGCCACAACGCGTAGCACCGCGATCGTTCGATAAGATCATAGCCTCACCTGCTCAAAATTAATGTAGCTTCATACCCAAGATGATGAGCCCACTAGGTCCCACTGACACCGGGCCGACTACTTAGGCGGTTCTGAGATTCTCAGAGGACGAACCCACCAATGACGAAACGACCCTAATGAATTCAGCTTCAGCAACTGTTGAACCACCTATCCCGCCTCTGACTAGTTTTTCTTCTCCCTCAGACAAATACCTGATCCATCTTCCTTGCTCCCTTGATTAGTCGCCGGGACTGGGAACACTGTACGTACCCTGTTCAGGATTTTCTCCCTCGGGACACGTACAGAGTTCAGAATATTGCAGAAGTCAGTTCGAACCCCAACCTCCTCTACCCCATCTATTCTTGCACGTGTTTGATGCTTGGATTGCTAATATCCATCTTCACCACCAACCATCACCTGCTTACTCGAGCCCATCCCAAAGAGCCCTCGATCACATCACCGTCATCCTACAAACCACCTCTCACGAGGTGCAGAGTATCACCGAACCCTACATCACCACCAGGAGCATCGTACAAGAATTACCGCTATACCTGTTAAGATGTTGCCCACCATCGCTAGAGGGTCACATGCTTCAGAAGAGGATCAAGACCCTTGAGAAGAGAGTGTCGTGACATTGACTGCTAGTCTTGCTGCAGCAGAGATCCAAATCGATGCACTTTAGAGAGACGTCATTGGCCGAGATGTTAGAGAGTTTGGGTTAGAGGCCCGAATTAAAAGACTCAAAGATGCCTGGTAGAGGAGATAGATAGATCATATCATTGTAGCCTTATAGTAGTCTACCAAGCATCGAGAAGTACTACGGCTGGTAGTTTATGATGTGGACACTTGTATTATTATTTTTCTTTGAAAAAAAATGTATCTTAAAAATCTATCGATGTTGGTTTGATTACAGTATTTTGTGATGTTGATTTACTGCTTTGGTCGATTATCTTATATCTCTGCATGTCATGATGCCAATTATTATTATTCCATGTGTGTCAAGAGTTCCTCATTTGTAATCTATTATAGGGTTGTTGTAGTGGTGTGAAATCTCACGTGGTGTTGCATTCTTTGTGCTTTTGAAGAATCATGCTAGTACACAAGACAAGGAATGACTCCTGATGCCATTAATGAATTGGTACAACCAACGCGTCACAATTGGTTAGCAACATATGAGGCTAATAATCGAACACATGGAAGTACTTAGCTTTACGTATTTATCAGCTAAATAGATTTGTCACAGCCCCACCAAGTGCAGAATCGCAAGGATATCATAGGCATCAACACAACACAAGCGTCAAATAAGAAACACTAAAAATGACATTCATTAATCTTCAGATCCAAAGCGTGTTATGACAACGCCAAGAACAATAATCTTAACATATAATGCATGAAAAACAAAACATGACAAGATTCAATGAAAACTAAAACAATAAATCCATAGACTACCGCAGCAAGCATAGGTCCAGCTAACACTTCTTCTACTCTTCACATGTTTTGCTCACCAAGAAAATGATGCAAAAACGTCAACATAATTGTTGGTGAGATTACAGGTATAAGACTCCTTATGACACCGCGATCAACAAAACTACATTTACGAACAAATATGCATGGCTATTCTATCACTAAATAAATTCACATTGTATCTGAGAATGTCTCCGCGGCCATGAACGGACCCACGTAACTAGCTAAGTCTGTTCGGGATCTCACACAAGGTTTAGTCATCCTCACATACGCATGCCTTACCACAATTCATATCACATAGCAATAACACATGTACACTCAGAAAATTTAGAGCTTCTTTCACTTTACACAAGAGCACACTTGTCACAAGTAACAAATTGACAAAATTTCCAGATACTTTCCATAAAAAGTTTATCCCTATTAAGAGACATTCAATATTTTACGTTATTGAGAATTTTAAATAGCGCGTATAAATCATCATTTTGCTTATGAAGCAAAAAGGGGTATTTTAGAAAAACACTAAGCGATAAAAATAATATTTTCCGCGCCCGACAAAACAAAGTCGTACACCTATATTATTTTGTGAACCACTCTACACTCAATAAATAAAACCATAAATGAGCCAATATTTAAATCCTCCTAAATAGACATTTCACCTTGACATGTTATTTAGAAACTTTAATACTTAAATGTATGGCTACGACAATCAGAGAAGAAATTCAAACAAACACTATCATTTCATGTCTTATACATAATGCCCTACACCTTATATTCTTTCAAAATTTCTTCACCTGCTGTTTCGTTCAACAATAGTGTAGATTCTTTAACAGTATTAGGAAAAATCAATCATAACAAATAATATCATATACACCAACAGTGAATGAAAATAATGCCAACTTTCATACAATTTGAAAAGTATCAAGATAAGGAAACGATTACTAGTATAAATAGGATGCCATGCACTTTTCACTTAGCACAAATCATTCACAAGCAAGTAGTGAATAAGTGAGGTTCGGTTTGGGTTTTCATTGGAATCGTAAGCCTTGAGGCGTCGGTTGTAATGGGTAGAAGCCAAGGGAGGTCGACCCATCATCACCACCACTTTTCTCATTGTCCCTTGACAAACCTAGACCTCGGTGAGTCACTTCGTGGTTAGTTATATCATTTATTTTGTAGTTTAACAAACGACCAAAAACCCAAGACACGTCTATTCTTGGCTAACTAAACGAAAACCTCGGATTAGCATGGCTAGTAAGCAACATATAACCCATGCATGGTTCGTATGTATGCATGCCCAAGAACCTTGAGCGTGCCATGAACAAAAATAACGACGTATGGGAAAACTAGTAAGCAACACATCGTTCCTAAGGACGAGTAACAAACCAAGAAACTTTCTTATGCAAATTTTAAAAACATACACGTAATATATTACGTTGGCTCACTAGGGACTAATGTGCACTAAGATTACACATGCAATTTCGTAGAGTTCTCATGTCCGTGAACCTGTCGAATTGTAATAGAAGCGTGACCAAATGTCACCAAATAAACCACAACGAGTTATTTACTCGCTGTTGGTGCGCCACAGATTCTAATGAAAGTCGAACAAACCATGCTCGTTGGTTCATCACCTAAGCTCGGAAAACACAAGACATTGGGAACTACCCTATTTATGTTCAAGCGCGACGCAATGGCAGGCTCCCCTGTCGAAATAGTAAGGTATTCCACAGCAATCGTTGCCGCGCTGTTGCAAGCCATGGAGCTCGAAAATACAAGCACACTCATTATTCTGACCTTCATCCCATATCGTGACCAAGCCCTATAGAAGTAAAAACCATACGGGATTATGGATTTAACTAGACAACATTAAATAAGGTGCGTGGGTGAAAGGATAAGACTACAACAGTGGTTATTAACCCACTGTTGGGAATGGCAGAAAACAGAAAAGAAAACATGAGTGTAGGCCATGTAATTATTGTAAATTGTATAGAAATAATGCATATGAATACATTCTACAATTTGCATGTGAGTTACTTTATTTAATGTAGATGTAAAGAAATATTAACGCTTGCATGATTTCAAGTTATTAAGTCGTCCCAGTCAAACCCAATTGTTGGGTAAACTCTTTAACGAGCTAATATTTACACCAATAAGTAAGAAATCTAAATAACATTTTTGTTTGATGACTTAAAATTGGTAACAACGAAACCGAGTTTTAAATGGGTAACTAAGCTTAGCACGGTTTATAAAACTTATTTACCACTAAAAATATTTTAAAGCTTATTCGGGTTTTTTTTAAACATGAAAAGTTATAAGAGTAAAAGAATTTAAAATATAAAAGTGTATATGTTATATATATCACTTAATTTAGAAAATAGAGAAACTAAAATCCGCTATTTTGAAACTTAAGAGTATTAGTTGTAAATTAATAATCTTTAATAATTAATTGAACGAGTCGAGCGAATCGTGATGAATAAAACTGATGATTTCACAAATAAATTAACAACTACGATATAAATAAATAAACGCACTAGGAAAAATATATAAACTTAGTAACTTACAAATAATGTTTACATTTTCTCTAGACGTAAATCACATGGACTTGTAAATATAAGTTACGACGCGTGATAGTGTAAATTCCGGTATAAGATACTTATAACTGTAAGGTCGTCCCTAGAGCCAACGGTTTAACCAACATTTTGAAAACATAAAACGTAATCACATAAACGACAATGCCCTTTTATGATTCATTTGCATAATTCATTTCATACATTAAGATTTGGAATGTAAACTCAGACTTTGTCATAATTACTTAGGTGTTTGACTGAGTCACTATTTGACGTACATTGATCCATTACCAATTCCAGATGATTAACCGACAAGGTGAGTTTTCATAGCCCCTACTCTACTATTTTAAATCATCTTTTGGGGTGAGAACATTGCTTATTTTAACAGTTGAACACAAGTACATTTACTGATTTACTATTGGGTCTAAGTCCCTATCCAACCCATATTGCTATATTGCCCAAGTTATCATGAACCGTTAATTACTCGTAAGCGTGAATGTTATGGATAGATCTATCGGGATTGACATCCCTGTTTGTCTTGGACTGACATTAGTCAAAGCAAACACAGTTTCATTTGAGTCAGTTACGGATGTCTAGGGGTTGGAACATCTACATGCTAATCAATGATGGTACTTGTTAAAGCTTCGGAGTCATGACTTAGACAAAATAAAATACTTTTTTCATTGAGATATATAGGAAACTATATTTCATGTTTATGGTTATAAATCTGTGGTTTCCATCACTATTATCCAAACAACAAAACCTAGAACTCGCTAACTTTATGTCTGACACTTTAGCAATTGTTTTTCTCAGGTGTTCCATCTTATAGAATAACAAGGAGTCTGCATTGGTATGTTGCATGTAGAAGGGTCTATCTCTCGTATCAAGTCCCTCTTCATGCCATGAACATACAATCCCCAAATCTAGTCTTTCCGCCTGCAGTGAAATTTGGGGGTGTGATAGAATTGGTATCAGAGCCACTGTATAGAGAACTAGGTTGCGTTTAAGTAACTCTAGACTATATTGGCTCTTTTAAAGAACAAATCAGGATATCAACGCATTACTGCTATTACTATCTACTTCCTATGTTAAAAACTGCCTGGCGTGATATCATTAAATAACTAAATTACCACTTGTCCGTCATGGAAGACATGTTTCATTAGACTACACACTATCATTCACCATCTTGGAATAACACATCTTGTGGATTACGCATTTGTATCATCCTAGCGCAATGAAACTACCATGACTCTCACCAAATGATTAACCCTATAACCAATATCACACTACGAAGAGTCATTTACAAAATATTATGGATTTTATCTATAATTACATCCCATACTATCCTCAATTATGAGAGTTACCTACATAAACACTTCGGGCACCTTGCTAATCACCCACTCACATACTTCCTATCGAAGATTCCTATTAGCGACCATTGTGAAATACATATACTATAATTAATCTACTATGTCGGTATACACTTAAAAGTATTTCAAAGTATATAAAAATCTACCAAAAAGCATGCGCCGCTTGAGTACACCAATAATTGATGAATGTCGCATCATTTGGGAACATGAACAACAAATTCATTAAAACACGCCGGTAAAAGTAAGAGACAATAGCCGCAATTAACAGTCACAAACCACGGAAAGAAATTTAAGACATAAAGGTTTACACCAGCCCCTGAGTCAAGAATAATATGAACCTACGGTATGCCCTATTGACCAGAAGCCTATCCATACTATCTGTCACCGCTTAGGACTTAACAAAAGGATACCATCTAATAATTGTCGAACAAATTTCCCAAACGAATCAAGAAACATACCAATGCTTAAATCCAACACTCCTAGACATATCCTCGAGACATAGTATGCATAACCATTCAAAACGTGCAATACACCTTATCTTAAAAATAGATGACACTCATAAGTTAATCTTTACCCAAATATGGAATATAAGAAGAAGAAACCCTACTTTGTCGTATGCAGGGTGTATTCGAAAATGTCTTAATCACTTTACAGCAACGTACCTGACAACTCCCCGGAACAGGAAGCCACCACGGGACATTCCATTCTAAGAAGACTTGACTCGCCAACCTCTCAGGCAACCTAATTACATGAACTAGAATTAACCTTGACCCCTACTATAGGGCATGAACTCTCCCAATAAATAAATAACCATGGTGTTCCTATACTAATATCACAAGCACCTGGACCATCTCGAAAGAGAAGTAGATCACCATCATCGCCATTTTACCCAAATGCCACTACTTTCTCTGACGGAAAACCAGCATCCGAGACATCAGAACTCAACCCAGAAGATATGACAGCTAGACTGGAGGACATAGAGGTGGAAATTGACACTCTTTGAGCAGATACCAAAGACAAAGAGCTCATAATATCCGAATTACAAGATTCTCTCACTGCTGCAGAGAATGAGATCTCATTATTACAGATAAGGGTAGATGATGCCGAGAACAGACGTACTAAGGATCATGAATAGACAAATTCAGAAGATTCTATCCCGCCTAAGCCTATAAGCAAGACAGCCAGACTCGCTATAACAATGTATCCCAGCTTGCAAAGAAACGTCTAGGCAGAGAAATCAATAAAGACTTGTACTTTGCTTTCATGAAATAATAAATGAAATAACAATTCTGCCCTAAAAAGTTTCTGAGTACATTTACCCAGCATAGGAGAAACCATATAATATTTAGAATCAAATGACAAGCATCGTAATGCGCCAATGAAATAACACTATCGAAATCCCGCTCAGTGCATAACAAGTATGCTCATTGCCCAACGAATGAAGAGTACAATCATGTGCCTGGAAAATGGAAATAGAAAAGCTATTTCCGATGAACACTATGAGACTTGAAGATCATTTCAAAAGGGCCACACATATTACTTCAGACAAGATACAATAACCCCTACACAAAATCAAATTTCTTTCCTCCACTATTCGACATTTTATCAGTCCAATTTTTTTTACAATCAGCGCCTTTTCAATGAAATACTAAATGCATCTAAAAGCTCACAAGGTAATGACATCAAATCATACCAAGATGCGAGGTGGGGTACATAGTAATATATATTCATAATGGGAAGGATGAAGCAATAGAATACACAACACGAAGCCCGAATCAATCAGATCCATAATATTTCTGTTCATAATACAACAAAATGCAAAATATAGGAAATACAACAAATATGTAAAATGCTAAAACAACTGATACATCGCCGCGTGAGAAGAAGCACATCGGGTAGACAAGCAAAACGAGCGAGGTGATAATGATGATCATGACGGGAGTAAAAATCTCGATTAGAAACTCCATGGGGATTGGTAACTGATAGTTTGGGAAAGAGGATGAAAAACTTAATATAGTGGAATGGATGAAAATTCGAGATAAGAAGCAAGTACAGTGGAATAGGAGAGATATAAGAAAAGGGGTGGCGTAGTGGGTAGACGTTGTGAGGAATATTGATTTAAAATATTTATGTCTAGCAAGAGCGAGTACGACCAAACCCTAAACTTTCAACAAAAGTTATTATTCGAAATAACTCATACGTGGAGATAATAAATTTTTCGAACACATAGATAATACCCGACAACATGTGAAACGATATGCATGTAGTAAGATAAACACATAAGTTGAACATAAACTTTCAGAGGACCACATGTGTAGTAGAAAGTAGCAAGGAAATGATAAACCAATTGGCATATGACATAACATTATTTATCAGGTACTTAGGGATACAACAATTTATACACACTATGAGCCTCTGTACCAACTACGCTTACAATCACAAACAAATAACTAAAGGAAAAGGGGATGTCAATGTAAACCTAAGGTATACATAGCCTGATCAACTATGTATAAGTTAGGTCAACAAAGATATGCTCAATAGTATTTGATGTAGTAACAAAAGTTTAAACGCATACACATTTTACTCGTTCATCACATTAAAGACAATACTCAAAGAAACTATGAAAGACTGCGATTCGTCAAAAGTACATCATAAGGATTCAATCCTACATAAACAAAACAAAGTTAAAGATGAAACGTCTGATAATTCTTCCTAGAGGATTCAGTATAAGATTAATCAAAATGCCCAAGAACAAAACGGTAATACAACCCGCTAGCCTACCGGCAAAAGCTACTTCTTCCAGAAGACTTCCACGCCAATCGCCACAATAATGAGTGGCACAATAAGCCCTAGTATTACAACGAGGTACTGGTGATCTTCTTCCTGTGGAACACATGCCAAATAACAACCAACCACCACAACGAACACAACCGCAATCAAGGGAACGAGATACGACATTTTAATCTAAGGACGAATGAAAATTTTAACTAAGGAGACTTATTTTACGTTTTGACAAATTTGGGAAATTGACGAAGCATATATATATATATATATATAGTGGAGGTAACGTCTCGCCACATTTCTAGCCATTGGAGCCCCACTTGCCACCTCCATCCCTTTCTTAACCTATGCCGCGAATAAGATGCTTGAATTCAGGGCGAAAGTTTCCAACTTAAAAGGACTACAGCACCCCGTAAAAATTTAAATCTTATTCCAAACCCTTAAAGTAAAATTAATCATCGAAAAATTTTCAAATTGCTAATTAATCTCATAAAATAATTACTTTGGAGAAAAGTTTACAAAT